>VYZW01003051.1:0-11418 GCA_013401315.1 Balaeniceps rex | reverse complement strand
GGTGCCAGTGCCCATCCGTGCCGTGACAACTGGTGCCCGGTCTCCGCCCCCCCAGCTGGCCGTGCCCGGTGGCCCTGTTCTGCCCCTCGCGCCGGTTCCCGTTTCTCCTCCTTCTCCAGCCCCAGGAGCTCCGGTCGCTCCGGGGCTGCCTCTCCTGGTCACGGTGCTCCCTGAGCGCCCCTGACACCCCCTTCTCTCCCCAGTACGAGCGGGGATCCGCCACCAACTACATCACCCGCAACAGGGCGCGGAAGAAGCTGCAGCTGAGCCTGCCCGACTTCAGGTGTGCCCACCGCCGAGCCCCGGGACCCCTGAACCCCCCGGGCCCCACCCGGGGCAGCAGTAGGGCATGAAGCCCGTGGAGGGTGCATGGGGTGGCCCTTTCCGTAGGGAGCGTGGTGGTGTGTCCTGCGTGTCCCGGGGTTTGGGACTGCTGAGTTTTGGGGTTTTTATCCCCTGAGGCATGGCAGCACCGGAGGGAAAGGGCCCCAGGGCACTTCGCTTTCAGGTACGCGGCTGCTGCGGCCCCAGGTGTCTCACCCTTGTCGCTGTTACCAGGCGCCTCTGCATCCTGAAGGGGATTTACCCCCACGAGCCCAAGCACAAGAAGAAGGTGAACAAAGGCTCCACTGCAGCCAGGACCTTCTACCTCCTCAAGGATATCAAATTCCTCCTTCACGAGCCCATCGTCAACAAGTTCCGGGAGTATAAGGTAACCATCCTGCACAAGACCCCCGGCGCGGTGCCCAAGGGGCCGCTCGGGGCACGTCCTCTCCCACAGAGCCCCCGGCCTCCCCCTCTCCCCACAGGTCTTTGTCCGGAAGCTCCGGAAGGCATATGGGAAGAGCGAGTGGAGCACCGTAGACCGGCTGAAGGACAACAAGCCCAGCTACAAGCTTGACCACATCGTGAAGGAGAGGTGAGCCACCGGCCGAGTCCCAGCAGGGTCATCCTCTTTTGGGAGGAGCTTTCCCTGCAGCCAGCTGGACCTGTGGAGCCTTCGCCGTGTCCATCCCTCTTTAGGAATCCACCTCCTACAGCATTTTCAGGGGTTTTGATGGAAACTGGTGTTTCTGGGCTGGAGGAGAAGGCTGTAGTGTGTTGCACACTGGCTGTAGCGAAGCATGAGTGAGCAGGGAGTGCCTGGCTGTCATAGATGGCTCCAGGATCTCCAGGAAGGCACTGAGAGCTCTCCTCCTCTCCCTGAGTGGTGTTTTCCTTGGAGGGAGGGCTGGTGGAGGGTGAATCATGCCAACAGAGTTGGTGAATTTGGTGACAATGAGAGAGGAGAGGACCCAGGAGGAAGGGAACCTGCTCTGGCAGGTCTCTTCATTGTCCTGGCGGTGCCTGGGACCTCGTTGTGCTGGTGCAGAGAGGAGAGGGAGAAACAGCACCGAGAGACAGACACTGTCCCGACAAGCTCTGTGCTCAGAAGGGGAGATGGTCTGGGCACCTGGCAGCTGCACCGCTGCTCAGGCTGTGGGGGTGCGCCGTCTCCCCTCCAACGACAGTGTCTGAGTCCTGCAGCTTTCATCTGGGCCTCGTCCATCTGGCCAAGGAGTGTCGTGTGCCGCACCACAGGCATGCTTGTTCTTGGTGGGTCCAGTCTGGGATTCCCCAACACTCAGTCCTTGCGGGCGTCCTAAAACCTGTTTACACCCACCCTGTAATCAGGGGTGTTGCCATCCCCTCGCCCAGGGAGCTTCCTGGCTCCCCGGAGAGCCCTGAACCCCACGGGGCTGCTTGGAGGTCCCTGTGTGACCATGGGCTCCCGAGTGCCCAGGAGGGACACCCCGTCCCTGTGGGTCACTAGCTTTGGTGGGACGTGCAGGAGATGGATGCTCCACGGTGCCCAGTCCTTTCTCACACAAGGTCTCCACCAGCCCCAGCAGCTTTTGGTGGACACTGGGGCTGGGTGTGATTCCCCCTTCTCCTCCTGCCCGGGCACAGGTACCCAACCTTTATAGATGCGCTGCGGGACCTGGACGATGCCCTCTCCATGTGCTTCCTCTTCTCTACCTTCCCGCGGACGGGCAAGTGCCACGTCCAGACCATCCAGCTCTGCCGGCGCCTGGCCGTGGAGTTCCTCAACTATGTCATCGCCTCCCGCTCCCTGCGCAAGGTGGGTGCTGCGCGGGAGACACGACAGGGCCAAGACGTTCCCTGCCCTGGGCGGGGGGCGTGGAGGTGGGGCTGGTGGACCTGTGCCCTGGGAGAGCACAGGGCCAGCTGTGCTGGCAGCTTCAGGTGGGGAATGAGTCCTGCCGGGGACTGACTGTGACACTCCCATGATGAACCTGCTGACGGGGAAGGGTTAACAAGGACAGGGACAAGGGAGCACCCATGGCCTTCCTCCCCCTGAGCCCTCGCGCTGTTCCCTGCCAGGTCTTCCTCTCCATCAAGGGCATCTACTACCAGGCCGAGGTACTGGGGCAGCCTGTCACCTGGATCACCCCTTACACCTTCGCCCATGATGTGAGTACCTGGGAAGAGCATGACAGGATCCGTGCGGGACCCGTGCTGCCTCGCTGCTCCCTTCCCTGTGGCCAGGAAAGGGTTGAGGGACCGGACCGTCCTGTAGCCCTCGCGCTGTGCAGGCAGACGAGGCTGTGCCCAACCTGTGGTGGAGACCACGGGGCCTGGCTGGGAAAGCATGCGCGGACACAACCCTCTTCTGCCCCCCTGGGATGGCTGTACTCATGTCCCCTGTGCCTGACTGTACCAGTCTCCCCAGTTCCTTATTTCCTCTTGTCAATTATTAAAATGTGCCTTAATCAGCAATTAAAGATTAACCTGCAGGAATGAGGCTGGTGGCACTGAGGGAAGAGATGAGTCGGACCACACACCCTCTGCTACTGTGGTTCTGCCGCATCCTCCGCGCGGTCCAGGCAGGTGGCAGCGCAAGGGAAGAGCTGTGGGTGCCACCATGCCAAGACAGCCACGCAGCTGCACCTTGCCAAGATCCTTGGCACGCAGGAGTTCGCCGTCACAGCGGTGCCCTCTGCTTTCGCTCTGGGCTTTTCAGGGCTTGGCACGGTTGGGTTGAGGCTTTCCAGCTCTGTGGCCTTTGGTACATCCCGCACCGGGTCTCACCTCCTCAGCTCACCCCTGCAGCATCTCCTCGGCCAACCCGTGTCCTTCCCAGTCAGCATTGCTTCTCACTCCCTTGAGTTCTGGCTGTTATGGGGCTGACTGTGTCCCTGCCAGGTTTTGGCTCCTTGCCCTGCTCTTGTTCTGCTTTGCCATGCCCTGCACATCTCACCTGGAGGAGCAGAGTCCCTGGACCAAGCCACCAAGGTCCCCATCCATGATGGGTCCCCATCTGTCTGAGTAGGTCCCTTCATGGTGGGGTGGCAGCAAGGCCCTGTGTAGCAGCCTGGAGAGCTCTCCCTGCCCAGGGTCTGGCGGTCGCCATGGAGCTCCAGACCTTGCTGTGAAGGGGGCAGGATCCTCCTCCCTGTGCGGGTGGAACAGGACCCTGTCCCTGCAGAAAGGACTCTGGTTCTTTGTCCCCATGTCCTCATCCTTCCTTTGTGCCTGCAGCACCCCACAGATGTGGATTACCGTGTGATGGCCACCTTCACCGAGTTCTACACCACCCTCCTGGGCTTCGTCAACTTTCGCCTCTACCACTCCCTCAACCTGCTCTACCCCCCCAAGGTGAGGCCACTGCCTGCCCTGGGGCTGTGCCGTGCTGGCCAGAGCCTGGTGGGACCACCTGGTGTGGGTGGTGGGAAGTGAGGATGTGTTGGAGGGTTGGAGTGGTGGAGGGCAGGATGTCTGGGGGCTCTGGGTTTGGGAGCTGCCTCCCCACCTGTCTGTTTCTCCCCAGATCGATGTCCAGGCTGATGTTGAGCTGAAGCCTGCGGAGGGCAAGGAGTATGCCATGGATTCGGAGAGCTACCTGGAGGTGAGGGACGCTGCCATCACCATGGTCTGTGGGAGGACCCTGCATGGCCTTGGTGTCTGACCGCAGACATCTCCAGACATGGGGCACTCAGCATGTGGGGGCTGAGGAGCAGAGCCTGATCGCTGCCTGGCAGAGAGGACTGGTCCCAAACTCCTTGCCCCCCTCATGCTGGCAAAGGGAGGACCTGTGCTTGGCCTTGGGGACCACTGGCCACCCCCTGCATGGCGAGGGACCCTCCAAAGCCCCAGTGCTGGGGACTGCAGGGTGGGACAGTACATGGAGGAGGCTGAATGTCTCTCTAGTCCTTGGGAGGAGGTCTTTTGACCTCTTGCTCTGAGAAATTGCTGCCTTCCTCCACGAGGCTGCCACTTTTCCTATCCCCAAAGCACCAGCTGGGTGTGACACTTTCTCGGTCTCTTCCCCCTGCAGAAACTGTCGGCTCTGAGTGCCAGCCTGGCCCGCGTGGTGGCACCGACCCACGAGGACGATGTGGAGATGGATGAGTTCCCAGTGGAGGGGGTAAGAGCCTGGTGCGGGGGCTCAGCTCTGGCCTTGGGTGGCCCTGTCTGCGGTATGTCTTGTGGCCGGGCAAAGACTGGCAGGGCCTGGTGTGGTGCTGGGAGGGACTGGCAGGAGGATGGGGACAGCATCCGAGAGCCCTCCTTGCAGAGAGGGGCTTGGCAGGGGCTGTTCGTGGGAAGAATGCCGAGTGCTTTGCTCTGAGCAGGAGACAGCAGAGCAGATGGACGCGAGGAAGAAGGAGCAGGAGGCCCTGGAGAAGCACAAAAAGCTGTTTGAAGGGCTGCGCTTCTTCCTCAACAGGGAGGTGCCTCGAGAGCCACTGGCCTTCATCATCCGGTATGTGGTGGGCAGGCTGTCCCTCGGCAGCCCTGCTACCCCATGCTGGCCTCCCCCAGCTTCTCTATCGGGACTTCTGAGGCCAATCTGCCTCGTGTCTCTCAGGCGAGGTGACCCTCGGGGCCCCTCCTGCCTGCCTGCCTGACTACTCGATGGGTTTTGCTGGCAGGTGCTTTGGTGGCCAGGTCTCCTGGGACAAGTCCCTGTGCATCGGTGCCACCTACGACGTGAGCGACCCCTCCATCACCCACCAGATTGTTGACCGGCCCCGGGTGGAGCAGCAGGTTGTTGGCAGGTAGGTGAGGCAGGTGGCCTGTCCCCAGAACGGCCACCTGGGCTAACAGGTGTCCTTGGCCATCAAAGAGCTGTCCCATGCTCTGTCTGCTCCCTTGCAGCCCCATGGGCTCCAGAGCCTGGAGTGGGAGGAAGGAGTCTGACCCCGTGTCCCTCTGCCCCACAGGTATTACCTACAGCCTCAGTGGGTCTTCGACTCCGTCAATGCCAAGCTGTGCCTCCCCATGGCTGACTATTTCCCTGGCGTGCTGCTGCCCCCACACCTCTCGCCCTTCGTGACGGAGCAGGAAGGAGACTACATCCCTCCCGAGAAGCTGAAGCTGCTGGCCATGCAGAGGGGCGAGAACCCAGGTGATGCGAGGCATCGAGGTCGGAGGAGGAGGGGAGCCAGGTGGCGTTGCTGCCTCGGCAGGGCTGTACCTGCTCCAGGGCCAGTGACTGCTCTCCTGTTGGTAACAGAGGTCTCTCTGCAGATGAAGAGAGTGAGGAGGAGGATGAAGAAGAGGAGGAAGAGGAAGATGACAATGACAAAGAGGAGGAGGAGGAGGAAGATGAGTCTGAAAAGGAAGAGGAGATGAAATTAAAGAAGATGGAAGAGCAGAAGACTCAGAGCAACAAGGTGCGGTTCCCGACAGCGGGCTGGGAGACCCAGGAGGAGGCAGCTCTGGTGAGCTCTGTCCTTGCTGGGGCTCTGCTCGCTGTGGGGGGTCCTGGCCGAGTCCCTGTTCTGGGACCACTGTGGCTCTGCTACTTCTGCAGCAGCCACCACACTTCTGGATCCTGGACCTGTGTTCATGAGCTGCAGCTCCCATTCACGCTCGGGACCTGCTGCCTGGTCTGGAGCATGCTGCAGCTCTTCCATGGCCCCCAGTGAATGGCATGGAAATGTCTGTCCCTGGGGAAGGGTGGTGGGCTTCCGGGGTCCTGAGCTCTCTGGCTGCCTCGCAGGCGCTTCCTGTGAAGGTGACTGCTGGCAAGCTGCGGCTGGAGGACAGACAGCGCGTGGAGCAGGAGCAGCAAAGCGAGGAGAAGCGTCTGGCTATCATGATGATGAAGAAAAGGGAGAAATACCTCTACAAGAAGATCATGTTTGGCAAGAAGCGCAAAGTCCGAGAGGTACAAGCGTAGGGCTGCTCTGCCAAGGACCCTTGCCTGGATCCTGGTGCTACCTCTTCCCAAATCAGCTTGCAACTATGGATCGCCAAAGCCGGGTCTGTCCCCATCTCGGGGGAGAGGGAGCAGCCTCTGCTTCCGATACTGTGCCAGCTCTGGGCTGCTCCTTCCACTCCTCTCTGTACCTGGTGAGGGCATTGAGCGAAGGTGGCCAAGGGTGAGGCCCTACAAGCCTCTTCCCCAGCATCACCAGGCTATGGTCTCTCAACCCTGGCAGGGCAGAGCTCCTCGTGCTCCCTTGGGGCCATGGCTTGTGCTCAGCACATGAAGCTGCAGACGCCTGGCCCGGCTGCTGGCAGCAGATGGGTCCATCTCCCTCAGATACAGCTGGGGGGTTTGGTGGGACTGAGGGCAGAGCAGCCCTTGGTGTCTGCAGACCGGTCTGACTGTGGGTCTTGGGTGTTTCTCCACAGGCGAACAAACTCGCTGCAAAGAGGAAAGCGCACGACACTGCCGTCAAAGAGGAGAAAAAGAAAAGCAAGAAGGCACGACGTGCATGACAGGGCCCGGGAGCTCCCTGCAGGGGCGGGCTGGCTGGCCATGCCCTGCAGACACCATCACGTTTGGGTGAAAAACCCTCAGCTTTGTTCTTGGGACAGAAATGCTAAATTAAAACATTCTCCATCTGTAAATACACTTCCCGCTGTGCCTTTGCCAGGGCTTCTTTGGCTCCCCCTCTGCCAGTGCTGCTGCCTGTGCTGGCCTGGGCTGTGGGATTGGTGTCACAGAGGACTGTCGTCTTCATGTTGGTGCCATGTCTGCTTCCTGACCCACAGGGGTGGCGAGCGAGGAAGAGGAGGCCAAGGAGAGCTCTGGGCTCTTGCAGGTCCCTCTGGGCTTGTTCCTTTTGAATTTGCACAGCCCTGGGCAAAGAAGTCAAGACCCTGTGGCAGAGCAGGAGCTCCCCCAGGGCTGCCCGGCTTGGCGGGGTGTTGCGGCATGTTTTGGAGGCTCGGCACAAAGAGTGAGGCTTTGCCCCAGCCTTGATGGAGAGGAGTCCATGGCAGAGAGGAGCCCGTCCTCTGCCCAGACCAGAGCTGCCCTCTAGCATCCATGTGGCAGGCCCTACTTCTGTATTTGTATTTTTAAATAAAGAAGATGATGCTTCCCTGGTGGCATGTGTTGTCTGTTGCCTCCTGCCTGTGGCAGGGTGGCATGACTGCGCTGCGCTCAGTGCTCTTGCGCAGTCCTGGGCATAGCGGAGGAGGCGCGGATTGGTTCATCTGAGACGCGTGGAGGGCTGGAGACAGCTCCTCATCCTGCGCTGGGTGTAGGTACAGCTGTTGGGAGGTGGAGCAGAAGGGACAGAGCCTGGTCCCTGCTCCAGGTGTCGTGTCTCAAGGGCACTGTGGCTGTTCCCTTGCTCTTTGTCACCCTCTGCCGTGCCTTGTTCCCAGCAGCATGTTTGGGTAGGGTCTGCTCCATACCAGCTGGGTGCTGAGAGCCAACTCCAAGTCCAATTTGTTCAACCGTGGGAAACACAAAGTCCTGCCCCTGGGGAGGAACAGCCCCAGGCACCAGGCCATGCTGAGGGCCTCCAGGCTGGAAAGCAGCTCAGCAAAAAAGAACTTGGGAGTCCTGGTGGGTACCATGTTGACCATGAGCCACCAGCATGTGCCCTTGGGGCAAAGAGGGCTAATGGTGCTGCATGAGGGGTGTTGGAGGAGGTTGAGGGAGGTGATCCTTCCCCTCGGCGCTGGTGAGGCCACTCATGAAGTGCTGTGTCCAGTTATGGGCTCCCCAGTAGAAGAGATACATGGATACACTGGAGCATGTCCAGCAAAGCACCACCAAGATGATACAGGGGCTGGAGCATCTCTCCTAGGAAGAAAGGCTGCGAGAGCTGGGACTGGAAAAAAGACAAGGTTCAGGGGGATCTTATCAAGGGGTATAAATGCATGAGGGGAGGGCATGAAGATGGAGCCAGGTTCTTCTCAGTGGTGTCCAATGCCAGGACGTGAGACGATGGGCACAAACCGAAAATCAGGAGGTTCTTCTGAACATCAAGAAACTCTTGTTCACTGTGAAGGTGATCAAGCACTGGCACAAGGTTGCCCAGAGAGGCAGTGGAGTCTCCATCCGTGGAGATATCATGACCGGGGAAGTTGGACGAGCTGACCTTCAGAGGTGCCTCCAACCCCACTGGGACGCTGTTGGGTTACTTGCAAAGGGATGAGGCAAAGGTTTTTGGGGCTTGCTATCCCTTTCCCACCTTCCTCCAGCAAAAGACCGGTGGGGCAATTTTTTGTGTGAAGGTGAGGTTATTTTGGGCCTCTTGGCTGAGATAAAGCAACACATGGAAAAACTAGGGCTGCCATGGCTGATGCCACGGTTGGTGGCCCTGGTATCAGTGGTGTTATCTCCCCCCCCCCTTTCCCCTAAATCCTGTTTTTTCTCCCCCAAAACGGCCACCCCAACACACATTTCCTCACCAGGGCCTACGCGTGCCCCTGAGGCCTGTTCATGGCTGTCCTCCTCCTGGGGAGAGGAGGAGGGTAATGCTTGGTTTTGTGCAAGATTTATGGGTTTTTTTTCCCTTTTCTGGCTCATTTTGGAGGTTGGGAAGGGGTGTCCCAAGGTGGGGTGGCTTGCTGTGGGGTTTTTGTAGGGTTTTGGTTGGGGTGTGCAGGTTGTGTCGTCTTGTGGGGACACCCTTGTCTCCAGCTATGGTGAAGGCTGTGGTATCTCACGGGGCTTTATAGGGACACCCTTGTCTGCAGCTGTGGAAAAGTTTGTGCCATCAAATGGGGTTTTTGTGGGGACACCTTTTTCCCAGCCATGGTGAAAGCTGTGTCATCTTACAGGGCCTTTTATGCGGACACCTTGTCTCTGGCCATGGTAAAGGCTGGTTATCTCATGGGGCTTTTATTGGGACAGCCTTGTCCTCAGCTGTGGTGAAGGCTGTGGTATCTCATGGGGTTTTTATGGAGACACCTTTTTCCCAGCTGTGGTGAAGGCTGCATAATCTTATGGGGCCTTTTATGTGGACACCATGGCCCCAGCCATGGTGAAGACTGGTTGTCTCATGGGGTTTTTATGGGGTCACCCTTGTGCTCAGCTGTGGTGAAGGCTGCGTCATCTCATGGGATTTTCTGGGAGGACATCCTGTGGGGTGCGGGAGATGGGGCATTGCGGCTTCCTGGCTCATTTACATCGCATCCTGAGGCCACGAGCATCTCCTTGTTGAGCTGCTGCATCCCAGCTGCCACAGTCCTCTTCTGGCTGGAAACCGTTCGCAATGCCATCCCCAAAAAAGGGGAAAACCTGGAATTAAGAGAGGTGGCCTGTGGAGAGGGGGTGGGACGGCTTCTTGTCCCCATGCCACTGTTTCCAGGGTGAATCCAGGTAAGGAGGTGGAAAAGCGAGCGGCTAGAGCCAGCATGGGCGGCGGAGCCAGGGGTGTTATTTAGCCCGATGTCGTGGTTGTTTCACACAGTGGTCATTACCCATGACAAATGGGACTGGGGAGTGGGGGGAAGAGACAGGCGATAAATCCCGTGCGTGGCTCCAGCCAGGGCTGGGTGCAACTGGAAACGTGTTGGGTAAGGGTGCAGGGCCGGGGGGCTGCGCGCTTGCTGCACTCTCAGGTGTTAATGCTGGCTCTGAGTAGGGACACATCTCCTGTCCCTATCCCAGCAGCAGCTTCTGCCTCCCCAGGGGCAGGCGGGCACGTCCCAGCATTGATTTTTGGGGAGCGCGTGCTTGCACTTGCTTGTGCTCACTTGCATGCTTGCTTGCTCCTCTCCACTGCCTGGAGGTGCCTGTTCCTCTCCACTGCCCGTGGCCAGCCCGGCATAGCTGGCATGGGCTTGGGCTTTAATTCTGAGGAGCTGGATGGATCCCTCATCCGGGGCCGGCAATGCCAGGGTGTGTCTGTCCTGGGACAGCAGGGACATGCCAGCAGCGTCAGCGCCTGCAGGGAGGCGGTGGCTCCTCATCCCTCTTCTTGCGATGACAAAGGATATTCTGGCTTTTCTCGTCCCCCGGTGCTGGCTGGGGCTGCCCAGGGGTTGCGCAGGTTAACACCGGGGTGAGAACTGGTCCCGCCGAGGCAGGGCAGGATGTGGCAGCTGCCTGCTATGGGGCAATAGCTGCCTGGCCACCTGGGGCTCAGCAGGGTGACCCCAAGCCCCGTGGGGATGAGCTCTGAACCCCAAACACCTCTGTCGTGGATGGAGACTTGGGTGGGTACCGGGCATGGCCAAGGGGTGCCCTGCAGTTACACTGCTGGCCGAGCCCCGGGGCGCTGGATGCCGGCATGGCCACCACTCACTTGGCTGCCTGAGCAAGCGTGCGGGGCTGTCACCGCCATTAGCAGCAGAGAGATGGCTTTGAGGGTGGTGGGAAGCACCAGGGCTGGATCTGGGCACACAATAGCTCCTTCTCTGCCCATCGCAGGGTGATGCCCGGGCAGGGTGCCGGACGGTGCCGAGTCCTCCCCAGCATGGCCACAGCACCCTCTCGTCCCCCTGGCCACGGCCACGTCATGGCAGGACAGGACCCCTGTGGGTGGGGTGCCCGGGGACGCCCAAAGTCCCAGCACAACCAGTGGGACCGGGGGAGCGGGAAAGGCTGGCAGCAGTGCAGTGGCTCCGCGGTTATCATGCTGAGGGCGGGGGAGCACAAATATTGCTGCCATCAAGTCCATAAAAGGCATTTAGATACAGTGGTGTCCTGGTTTTGGCTGGGATAGAGTTAATTTTCTTCCTAGTAGCTGGCATAGTGCTGTGTTTTGGATTTAGTATGAGAAAAATGCTGATAGCACACTGATGTTTTAGTTGTTGCTAAGTAGTGCTTACACTAGTCAAGGACTTTTTCAGCGTTCCATGCTCTGCCAGGTGCACAAGAAGCTGGGAGGGGGCACAGCCAGGACAGCTGACCCAAACTGGCCGAAGGGGTATTCCATACCATATGACGTCATGCTCAGTATATAAACTGGGGCGAGTTNTGCTCAGTATATAAACTGGGGCGAGTTGGCCGGGGGGCAGTGATCGCTGCTCGGGGACTGGCTGGGCATCAGTCGGCGGATGGTGAGCGGTTGCATCACTTGTTTTTTTTTTTCCCTGGGTTTTGTTTCTCTCTCTCTCGTTGTTCTCCTTTTCATTACAATTTTTGTTACTGTTGTTATTTTTATTTTATTTAAGTTATTAAACTGTTCTTATCTCAACCCACGAGTTTCTTAC
>VYZW01003048.1:0-19302 GCA_013401315.1 Balaeniceps rex | reverse complement strand
CCTCCCACCCTCAGGGCCCGGCCCCACTCGTGTGGGTGCTTCCCCACTCCCCACGGCAGCAGGATGGGAAGATGTGGGCTCCGCCGTCCCCCATGTGCAGCCCAACCCCACGGCCGGAGCAGCCACCCCCGGGGTGATGGGGGGGTAAGGTGGGGTTGTGCCCGGAGCTCCCTGGGGGGGACGAGGCAAAGGGCAGTGGGGTCGGTGGGGTTCGAGTGTCACCGTCCCGGCCCTGAACCCCGGGGTTGGTCTTGGCGCACGTCCCTAAAAGCCACGCTGGGGCAACGTTAGTCACCCCTCGCCCCGGTGAAGGGGCCGGTTCTGCCGTAGGGATGCTGGATCCGGTGCTCGGAGGTGGCAAAGGGTCCCGGTTCGGTGTCCGGCGCCAGCACAGACCCCTCGTGGGCACAGCGCAGCCCGGCTTGAGCCACCCCATGCCACGGGGCTGCATCTCCAACGCACGGGGCTCCCGCAGGACATCGGCGCGAAGCCGGCCCTGCCCCGGCCATTCCCCGCAGCACCAAGTCCTTGGGGCCGGGAACACGCGGCCGAGCACGTGCTGCCAGCACTGACCGGCCGTGGTGAAGGCCTTCCTGCACTCCTTGGCTGCGGGGCCGCAACGCCTGGGCCCAGCTCCAATCCAGGGCATTACGTTCCTCTCCTCCACCTCCTCCTGTAGCTCCAACGCCGATAAATTGCTCTGTGGTTACGCTCAAGAAACCCAACCTGTCGAACGATGACTCCCACTGCGGTGCTCGCTCTGCGCCGGGACTGTTTGGGGCTGTGGATTGGGACAGGACTCTGATTTTTAAGGGGTTGGGGACCTGCTGCCGTCCCCGTCTCACCGCGTTGGCTGGTGCTGTGCATCCGCAGCGTCGGGGCAGCGCTGGTGGTGGGTGCCGGTGGCCTCGGGGCTGGGGATGCGGATGGGGCCGGTGGCTGGAAGGATGCGGACCTCCCGCCTGCGCCCCTGCGTCTGGTGCTGGTTCTCCCACCGGATGAGCTCTCCCACCGCTGAGCGCTGGCCGGAGAAGTGCCGTACGGCACGGCTGGGGCTTGGCGCAGGCTCAGCCTGGGGCACAGGCTTTCCTTTCCCGGGACGCACGTGGCATGGTGGGCCTGGGCGGGCTCCCATGTGCCACAGAAAGCAGCAAAAATAAAAATCAAGCTGGCGTGGTACGGCGCCCAGCAGAAGCGAGCTCGTGCCAGGGGTCGGAGCCTCTGCCAGAGATGTTTCATGGGTCCCCCCGACCGGCGGACGTGCAGCCCGCCTTGCCGTACGTGCGGCGTGGAGTCCGGCGTGAGCCCGGTGCTGCAGAAGATGGGGATGCTGGGTGGTGACTGTGCCACGCGCGCGGCCGCTGTCCCAGCCCCGTTGGGTCGCATCCTGCTGGAGCACTGAGAATACGGCGTTCCCGGTGTCCCCGGAGCACAAAAAAAGCCCCAGGGGAGTTGCCGGGCATGGGGGAGCAAAGCCAGCCATTGCATTTTAACCAAGCCCATGCCTGTAACCATAACCATGACCCGTCTCGCAGCGGCACACGGTTCCCTGCGCCGGCCTCCTGGCTCCCCCGCGGCACAAGGTGCTGCACAAACCCAAAAACCCCTATTACCTGCCCAAAGGGCTGGAGTGTGCGTCCGTTGGGGCCGTTTGTCACGGCCGGCTCGTCCTTGAGCCCCATCTGGGGAGGACAGGAAGTTTCCCCCGGAAGAGTTTCCCTGATGCTAGGAGACGCAGAGGGAATATTTTGCAACACGCTGGGCATGGGACGAGGTTCCTGGCACATGGAAAGCAGGCGGCAAATTATCCAGGGTGTGCGGCGAGCGCGCGGCGTGGGGAGGCTGGCAGGCAGGCAGCAAACGCCGCAGGGAAAGCCGGGAGGGTGAGCGGCCCTGCAGCCCGGGAGTTGGGGAAAGGGGGTCCCACTCTGGGGCTCCCTGGGGCACAGCGGGTGCTCGGGGCCGGGATGGTGGCACGGTCACAGCCGGCCACGCCGGGATGGGCTTTCTGGGGGTCTGGTGCGTGCACCCCATGCCGGAGCGTGGCCCCGGCGCCTTTCCCCGCGTTAATCTGGGACAAATAAGCAAAGACACCGATATCTCCGTTAGGGGAAGAGACGCCCTCGACGGAGAGGCCGGGTCGGACCCAGCATCACCGGTGGCACAGGCACCGCCGCCATCGTCACCCCTGTGACTGAGTGACACCGTTCCCTGCTGGCTCCGTCCCCCATCACAACACGTCTTTGTAGTGGACTTTTCAGCGTGTTTGGCTTTTTGGGGCTGTTTGTTGTCACTTAGTTATTGTATTATATTTATTGTTAGAAATAGGGCTATTTTTAGCGCCCTGTTGGTTTAGATAGAGATGGGATTAGTCATCTCACCAAGAGCTGTTTGCAGTCTCTCCTCAAGGATTCTCTGGGGTTTGTTTTCCAATCAACTGAGATCATGTAGCCAAAGAAATAGAAAATAAAAATAGGCGGAATAACGCGCAGCAGCCGAGCTCCGGTGCCTCTCCGTGAGCTATGGGGTGGAAACGCGGGAAGGATCCAACCCAGGATATTTATGAGACGAAGACATTACTATGAGCCTCAAAGTATTTTGGAAAGTCAGTTTAAGCTGTATTTTTTTTTTTTTCTTTTTTCTCTTGGGAACCAAATGCTGAGTAACTCCCTTCCCACACCAGGCTGATGGCTTCGTGCAGCTGGTACGCAGCCTCTTGACGGTGGAAATTGCTTTCCCTTGCCCTGTGCCAGCGGGTAGGAGGCAGGACTCCTGGGTCTTCCAAGATATGCGGCCACCTACACCCTCAGGCTATTAAAAAAAAAAACCAAGACACCCAAAAACCTAAAGTGGGAAAAAAATTTGCTCCTTTCCTGCACCGAGTGCCGGGAGAGGAGCCGGTCGAGGGCTGGTTTCAAAGCCAAGATGCCAAGAGCAGTGTCCTGCGCCGTGGAGCAGCATCTCTACCCTCCTTGCCGCGATCTTTGGTCTCTCTCTGCCGCCGTTCCTCCCTCTGAGCCGAGCGGGAGCAGAGCTCCCACGCCGGTTTTGGGGAGGCCAGTTTGGCTCTTAAAAAGAGCGGAGTCAGATGCGGCGAGGAACCAAAGCCCGCGGCTCAGCTCATCGCTCGCTGGCGTGGAAGTGCCGCCGCCAGCTCGTCCCCCGGCAACGCCGGCGCCCTTGGGATGCTGCAGAGCTTGAAGCGAGGGAGGGGGCTGTGGGTCTCCTGCCAGCCCCACATCAGCTGGACCCTGACCCTGGGGGTGACCTGGGTGGCCATGCCCTCAGCGGTGGCACAGCCCGGTTTTGGGGACGGGGGAGCAAACGCCAACCGGGGAGAGGAGCCGGAGCGGTGCAGCGAGATGCACTGATGGGGTCAATCCAGCCCCAAGCCGAGGGACAGCACCGGTGACCCCCCAGGGTCCCTGCCAGCCCCGCTCCCTGTGGCACCCGCCACCCTCCTGCCCGTGGGGTGACGTGCCCAGGGCGCGGTGCAGCGCAGAGCCCGGCACGCTCGCTGCACACCCGACCTGCAGGGAGGACGAGGGTGGCACACGTGCCGTGACGAGGCGGCGGCAGCGGCGGCGGCGGCGGCGGGGGGGGGCGCGGCGTGCGAGCGGGGAGGAAGCGTCGCCTTCACGTGGCCCACCCTGACCCCCCCACGCCGCCCACCCCGGCCCGGGCACGCTGGAGGCGGATTATTTGCCCTCGCAGCTGGCGGAGGCCCCAGCGTTTGCTACGGGGGGGGGGAACGTTGCGTGGAGCGAAGCTGCCGGCCATGCTCCCAGGGGACCCTGCAAGGATGGGTGGCGGGTCCCTCCTGCCCCGGCCGTGCACCCCCAGCGGCCCCCCGGCCCCCCTGCGAACGGTCCCTTCCTCCCTGCCCCCCCTTCCTCTCCAAGTCTAAATTCTCCCACAGCGTCCATTGACGTCCTGCCTGCGTCACGGTCTCCAGCACAACCAGACGGCACGTGGGAGAGGCAGGTTTAAAGCGGCAGGGCCTTGCGAGGGCTCCAGCTGCGCACCCCAGCAGCGGGGCCGTGCGGGGAGGGGGGCCCGGGACCCCTGCGGAGGGGTACCCCCCCTCCCCCAAATTGCACCGAGGTCCCGGTGCAGCCGGGAGGCGTTTCCCGGTGTCGCCCCAGGGTGAAGCGGCGGGGAAGCCGCACAGGTTGGGGCGAGACGAGGCTTTTTCTCGCCCCCGGAGCAATGCTTGCACGGGAGCGTGAAACCATTTTGCTTCCAGGTCCGTGCCTGCACCCTCCCTTCCTCCCCGCCGCTCTCCAAACCCACCCCAAATGCGGACCAGAAGCGCTGGCAGCCGGCGCAGGCAGCTTGCGTTAGGCGTGCGAGCTCGCAGACCGGGCTCCAAAAGCCAGAGCCAGGCTCCCGGTGGTTTTTTTTCCCTGGCTGCCAGGCCCCGGGCCAGTCCTTGTGCCTTTATATCTGGGCTTTGCCTGTGCCGAAATAAAGGTGCAGCTCGGCTGGGTCCTGAGGGCTGGGAACAGGGTTTGCACGCCGGGAAAGCCCAAGAGCTCTGCGAGGGCGTGGGGCGCAGCGAGTTTTGCAAGGGCTCAGGTGTGGGGGTGCAGCGAGTTTTGCAAGGGCTCAGGTGCCTTCCCTGAAAGCCCGCTCATCGTTTCCACTCCTGGATGCTGTCTTACAGCTGCGGCGCTGCGGGACATCGACTTCCCCGTGACTCAGGGCTTCGGGGTGGGTTGGGAGAGCAATCCCCCGGCCCCGAAACAGCCCCGCTTCCTCACTGCAACCCTGGGGGCTATTTTTGTCCCTTCCCTTCTATTTATTGTCCCCAAGCCGTGTGCGGTTGGAGAACGCCGCGGCGGTTGCTTTATGATTGCTTCCTTCCCGCCCATAACCTTTTGCCTTAAAACGGGATTCGCCCTGATCCTCAACCCAAGGCCGGGGAGCCTGGGCAGCGTGCCACCGGCGCTGGCACCGCAAGGCTCTTGGGGGACAGAGATTCCTTGCTCTGACCTTGATTTGGATGCAAAGCTGAGTGTAAATGTGCTGCCCTTCAGCTCCCCGGGACGCTTTCCCAGGGCGCAAACTCGCAGCCCCGAGCCTCCTCCTCCTCCTCCTCCTCCTCCCCTCGAGCATCCCCAGCCCCTGCTCGGTGCCGCCGGCAGCGCCTGCACTGCCGCGCTCGCAGCCAGACCTGCGAAATGCTCTGCTTTCGAAGGCAGACAGATGGGTGAGTGGGAACCATTGCGGCGAGCCCTCAACCAGGAGCCACCGCGAGAGAGGGGGGGAAAAAATAAAAAAAAAAAAAAAAAAAAAAAAAAAAACAAAGAAAAACAAGTTGCAGAAGGCAGCCACCCTCAGCGTCCTGCCCAAAGTCCCGCAGACTGTCTGCGGCCGAGAGAGGAACTGAGTCAGGGCCACCCCTTCGCAGGGGACAGGCGGTGACAGCCCTGTGCGAGCGTCCCCGAGGCCAGCACCGGACCTGCCGCGGGGACGGCTCGTCCTCACCCTCTCCAACGCCCCGCTCGGGGCACCGAGGCGAAGGGAGGGCGATCCCCTCCTGAGCCGGGGTACCGGCGCTGGCTGGAGGCTTGGACCAGCCTGGAGATCACCGGCCACTGGCCACAATAAATCGGGAGGGGGGGTAGGACCCGCTGCTGTCCCAAAGCATCGGCTGAGGCCACTGCTCAGGACCGTTTGCCAGCACCCCCGGCACGCTGCTGCCTTCACCCCTGCGCGGTATGGCATGGTATGGCACAGTATGGCACAGTATGGGATCTGCACGCCACAGCTTACGCTCCTGGGGGTAACTGCCGGGACCGAACCCTGAGAGCAAACGTCCAAAAGCTTCCGCAGGCAGCGAACCCAGCCCGGGGCTTCGCTCAGCCCCAGCTGGCGGCAGCTTTGCTGCTCCGCACTGGAGGTTTCCAGCGAGGACAGCAGCGGTACCTGGGGCAGAGCGGGCACAGCGAGAGCATCCCCTGACTCCTGCTGCTGGGGATTTTATCAGCAAGGGAAGCGTCTTTTAGCACCTCCGAGGGTTAAGCCCAGCACACAGCTTATCAGCTAACGGAGGCGGCGAAAACGTCTATCTCGGGAGAAAAACCACTGCGGAGCATCTTGCGATTTCAAATGAACTCGAGCTCTCCTTTTTCTTCCAAAGCAGAAAACTGCGGCTCCGCTCTCCCCTTTTCGGGTGCACGTGGTGGCTGCGGCAGCCGGCGGGGCAGAGCTTCGGCAGCCTCCCCAGGCAAGCGCATCTCCTCAGTGTGTAGGAGTAGCTGCTGCTTGGGAGCAGCCCAATTTCAAGGAACTCCCAAAAGTTACGAGCCTTAACGTCTTGCTGAATCAGAGCGCGAGCTCCACGCTCCGCAGCCTGGAGAAAACAAAAGGTCTGGGTTTCTGCAGCCAGGACCGCTTCGCTGGACACGACCATCTCCATTACCCTCCTGCAACCCTCCTCGAGACGCTAGCTGCAATTCCGGCACCCATGCGAGGGCCCAGCACCTTCGCCGTCGCCCAGCCAGTTAAACCTGCACAAACTGAGCCCAGCGTGCCCAAAAACAAAACCCCTCCTGGCTGAGGCCCTTAGCACCCGTCAGCCAAAGCAGCCTCCCAGCCACGGGTCCGACCCATCTCGAGCCGCAGCGCAGATGCGAGGTGCCCCGGGGCTCTGCACCGCGGATCGGGCCGCATGCCGCCGTGCTTTGCACCGCCAAAAAAGGCTGGAGCCCTCCCGGCCGCGGCCCTCGGAGCTCGACCCCCTGCGAGGCAGCGGCCAGGCTGCCCTCGCCGCTGCTGCCTTGATCCCGTCTCGTCCCGCCTAATCCGCGCTCCCCT
The DNA here is from genome assembly GCA_013401315.1 of Balaeniceps rex. Taxonomy (NCBI): domain Eukaryota; kingdom Metazoa; phylum Chordata; class Aves; order Pelecaniformes; family Balaenicipitidae; genus Balaeniceps; species Balaeniceps rex. The sequence continues at coordinate 12,480 of VYZW01003048.1, read as the reverse complement.
CCCGGTATCCTCTGCTCCGCTTTAATGCCAAACGTTGGCCGGCAGCCACTCGGCTCCGGAGGACGCCTTTTCTCCCGGTTATGCAACGCGCGGCTGAGCTGTTTGCCTTTCGCTGCGAGGGAGTTTTGGGAGGCCAGGCCGGGAACCCCGTCTGGGGAGCGGGCAGCTCCTGGGGTGCCCCAAACGGGGACTGAGAGGCAGCAGCGCTGGCTCCCTCCCTCGCCCTGCCCCTGGGGCTGCTCTCTCCTCCTAATCCCTTCCCCTTCTCCGCTTTCCAGGCATCCCAGCGCTCCCACCGGATCCGTCCCTGCTCCCTTTCCCCACCGGCTCCTCCGCGCTGCAAGGAGAGCTCGCCGCAAGCTGACGGCGCGCCTGGCGCAGCGTCCCGGCTAACCCCGCCGTCTCGCAGCCGGAATAATTAATTACACTCCGAGCGGCAGTTGCAGCCCCGTTTCACATCGCTGCGCCTCGGGACCGCTGACACCCGGTCCCATTTTGCTTCTCCCCAGGGGACAGAGGAGCACAAGCCCCCCTCAAAGGGACAACGCGGCACGGGCACGGCCCCGAGCCCCTGCACCCCAAGGGGCCGAGCCGTCCCCAGCCCCGGGCCTCCCCTTGCGGCCCTCTCCGGCGAGCAGAGGCTCGAGCAGCGCCTTCACCTTCCAGGCGATGGGTTTATCAGCTCCACCGCAGACCGGCTTTCATGCCGGACAGCTTTGAAGATAAGCGAGGGCTCGGGAGAGCCGGTATTTAAGGCTCAGGCTGCCAACGTCTGGCGATGCTATTCCTGGGCTGCCGTACATGGCAGCATCCGAACCCCAGGCTGGGTGGTCGACCGTGCCGCTGGCTTCTTTTGGGGTAGAGCTATGGTGCCTGCTGCCGGTGCCCGGAGCGGAGGAGAAGCCTCCAAGCGGGAGCCCAAATGGGTCCCTTCCTCGCTGCAGCCTGGGAACGCCAGCCGAGGCCTTCCCGAAATAAAAAGCTGCCAAAGAGCCTCTTCCAAGGGAACAAAACTTCCCCAAGCCTGGCTGCTTTGCAGGGCATCGCGGCCACCCACCGCCGGACCCTTGCTCCCGAAACGCAGCAGCCGCCGCGCACCCGGCCGGTGCCCACCGAGTCGTCGGGGGGGGAAGGTTGGGACACAGAGGACATTTTGTTCCCTGCTCTCCCCTTAAATTATCCTGCCACATATGGTAGATCTCGGTGCTATTTTTAGGCCTTGCTTGTTTAATTATTGAGGAAGATTTTGAAGGATCTCTTGAAGGCGAGGAGACGAGCACCCGCGGGTGCTCACCAGATTTCTCTTCCCGCTCCTGCCTGCGGAGGCTGCTCAGCCCCTGAAGCACCGGGCAGAGAGCGGGGCCGTAGCGGCTGCCATCTCCCTTTGCTGCACGAATCCTCCGACGCCGGCTCCTGCCCGTGCTTCGTTTGCCTGCGGGGATGGCCGTGGGGATGGGGAGAGCGGGCTTGGGCTTTGAAAGCGGTGGGGGAACAGCCCCTCCGCCGTAACCGCAGCGATAACCGCCTCTTGCGCGCGAGGAAAGCGGCTCGGGGGCTGAAACGAGGGCAAAATCTGGTCCCCTGAATGACACTTTGCCCGCACAGGGGCCATGTGCACGAGGTGTTGGAGCCGGGAAACGCTGGGTCTCAGCTCGCAAAAACCGGTGCAACCCCAGCGCCGGCTTCCACCAGGAACGGATGTGGCCCAGAATTCACCGTTTTTATTTTTAACTAAAACGGCCACTTTTCTTGCTGAAAAGTGACCTTATTCTCAGCTCACCGAGTGGAATCGCAATGGCAGGAGATTTTTTCTTTTTTTTTTATAAAACGGTTCCTTTCATGTTTCCACTCACAAAAAGCCAAACAGAGGATGGCCTTTATTTGAGATTAAAGGGTTACGGGCAACGTGAAGTCTGCTGAGATTTCAGCAAAATAATGCCTAATGAAGTACGAGCCAGGTACTCCACCAGCATCAACGGCCGTGGCTTTATTAGCTCCGGTTTTACAACACCTCTTGGTACCCGGCCCAGGGACTTCAAGGAAAACATTGATTTACCCCAGCTGCGGGGCTCGGCCGGCCGGGATTAACTTCCACCAGCTGAGGATCTGGGATGGTCAGGGTATCTGTGGTCTGTCCACGTTTCCAAAGGAAATAAAATATATATATATATATGTATAGTCATGTATTTGGGCTGTTCATCCTCCCCCTCTCAACCATCTTGGTTTTATTAATTAATTTTAATAGCGCGGATACTAAAGCACTACAGGTTGCATGAAAATTATTATCCTCTACGAGAGACCCCACGCTCCCTCCGGGGAAGGACGCCGGGGTAACCCCGACTCCGTACCAGACATCGGCCGCGCCCCAGGGTGGATGCCCCAAGGCAGGGAGCATCTTTGGTCCGAACGCCAAAACCGCCTCCGCAGCGGACACCCCCCCCGCCCGCCTGCATCCAGCCCCGGGGCGTGCGCCGGGTCTGCGTCTCCCCAGGGAGGTCACCGAGCGATGCTGCGCTGCCAGGATGCTCCAAAATCCAGCCCAAACTAATTGCTGTAATTAAGGAGGGGGTGATGAAGCTGGAGGGCCTGGGACGAGCATCTCGAGGCAGAGCTGCTCCCGGGGCTGGAGCTGAGCGGGGCTGCTCCGGCGGGCGCAGGCGGTGGGGGGGGGCGAGTTGTCAGCCCCTGCTCCTTAACACCCTGACAAGCTTATAACTATTTCATTTGTTACACTGTGAACCTTTTTAAATTAATGAACATAAGGTTGTCACGGTTGCTGTGGCGACGACACGTTGCCGGGGCAACAGCAGCGATGCAGAGCCTGCGGAGTGTAATCAGGGGTCAGGCTAACGATGGAGCCAGGATGTATGTGGGGGCTGCTGGAAGGGGCAGCGAGCCCCGATGCTCCCACCAGCCCGCTGCCCCCGCACCGCCCTCTGACCCCCAAAACCGGCACCGACGGGTGGGAAAACCACCATGGCAGCGCTTCCCTGCCGCTGCCACCCTGACCCCGGGGAGCAAAACTGCCTTGGCACCCTCGACATCTGCGTGGCGCAAGGATGCACGTGCTCCGAGCGAGCGCAACCCTGCTAACGGGGAAGAAGTTGGACTTGCAGACGTCATCCCGCGGTCACGCCGCCTCCCCTTTCCATCCTTCCCGTCCTCCGTGGGTCTGTCCGGGTCTCCGGCCCCCCACTCCACAGCGGGGGTCCGGCCAGACCAAGGTTGGCCGAGGCAGAGCAGACATGGCCGTGGGGCAAAACCACAGCGCCAGGTCCCCTCCCGAAGGGACACGAGGACGATGGGGTGGTTTGCCGGCGGTCTTCCCACCAGGCAGGGGCCAGGGGCAGGGACCGGGACGCCTGGTCCCACCGCCGCAGCCCTGCCCCGGCACCTCCCCAGCCTGGTAGTTCGGCCGCTGTCGCTCCCCAGGGTGCAGCTCGGCAGCCCCACGCGCGCGCTGCTGCACGGATGCCACCACGCACGTGGCATCCACGGCCGGGGAGCTCACGCAGCGGGGACCCCGCCGGTGCCAAGCCCGCAGGGCCGGCGGTGGGTCAGGGTCCAGCGGCCGGCCCCGGGGAAGGCAAAGCCCTGCCGGGGTGTGTGTGTGGGGGGTCTCTGCCCCCATGGAATTAGGCAAAGCGATGGGGCGAAGCCTGAGCGGCTGGGACGAAGGGAGCGGGGCGCAGGATGGGACCCGTCCCCTCCCCGGCGCAAGGCGCGGTGGCCACCCTCGGCTCGGAGCAACGCGGCCAGCCCTTCTCTGCGGCTGACATCTCCCCGAGACCACAACCCGAGGGTGTGAGCGGGAGAAAAATGGGGTGGGGAAGACAAGTTTCGGGGCTGGGGATTTCTTTGCCTCCTGGGAAGGGAGGGCTGGGCTCATCCCAGGGCCACCGGCACGGTCCCCAGCAGCCCTCAGTGACACCCCCGAGGTCCCTGCAGCGTCGCGGGGCTGCGGACGGTCGCCTTCCCCAGCCCTTTCCAGGTGCAAATGGCCCAACCTCTGCTTGCACCCAGACACCCCGCCGAGCCCTGCGGGTGGGAATATGGGCGGCTGGTACGAACCACGAACACCGACTCCCTTTCCAGCCCTGACGGATGCACAACGTAAAGTAAAATATATTATATATACGTATGAGAAATAGATTTTTTATATATTTTATATAAATATCACATTTGTAGGGGTTTTTTGTTTTGTTTCGGGTTTTCTCCCAAAAAAAAACCTTCCCAAAACCGTCTCAAACCTATTTTCTTATCTAGCTTTCGAAGGCAACTTTGCGCTGGGCTGCTGGGAGGAGGAACGACCCATCACGAGCGAACACCGACACTGCACCCTTCGGGGCTCGCGCTGCAGCTGGGAGCACGGCTGCCGAGGACGCACGCGTCCCCGAGCCCGACTCTTTGTGCTGAGGTTTCATAAGCGCCGCACGTGCACGATGCAGAAGATCTTTCAGAACCCTTCCAGCTCTTACCGCCTGTCAGGGAAACGTCGAAATGTTTCTGTTTTCCCCCAAATGCATTTTTCATCAGATATTGGAAAGGGCGGGGGGAAATATTTAAAAAAAAACAACATGAAAACACTGAAATCCATGTTAGGGTTCGAACGAAAGCAGCGTCTCGCAGTTGGGAGGAGGCTGCACCCTCGGGCCCCCCGAGGGACGGATCCGCACCCCTCTCGCGGGGCTTCGCTGGGTTGTAGCGGACCGCAAAGCCCTGTTCCCATCCTCTCGATGGGAGCCGAAGCACGTGGGGTCCCAGGGGGACGATTTCCCTTCCTATCTCCCGAGGATATCCACCGCCGGCGAAGCAGCAGGGACCGGAGCGGAGCCTGGCTCTGCTTGCGTCTCAGATAACGCTGTCACCCCACAGAAACCAGGCTCGTCCCGGCGAGCTCCGCAGAGAGGCCAAGGGGTGAAGGAGATACGGCAGAGCCTCCCTCCTGCTGTGAAAAGCAGGGCTGTGACGCCCAGGAGGGACGAGTGTCCAGGAGACCTTCCCCGGCTGGCCCCGGCTCTGCTCTCCATCACTCGCAATCAGGCGCCGGGAGCCGCGGCAAAACCTCGCGAGTGCAAATCAGGAGGAAACGAAGTAAATTAAAACAATAAAAAATAAATAAAATCGTTTTTCAAAAATCTCCGTGACCTGCAAAGGTGCTTGGGTTAACCTGGGGCTTGTTTTCCAGCATGTCGCCTTCGAGGCTGGATGGTTTGCGGCGGCGAAAGGCACGGGAGCCGGTTTCCCCGCAGCCCGGTGTGAATCGAGCGGCCGGGGCTGAGCCTCACCGCTGCGAGGACGCGGTGCGGTGCGGTGCGGTGCGGCAGCGCCCGGGGGCTGAGCGTCGCCCCGGGTCGCTGCTCGTGATGTCCCTCGCTCCCACTCCGTCCATCCCATCACCGACGCTGCCACCTCTCCCGGTCCCCTGACCGAGCTTGGCAAGACAAGGCTTATCTTTCCGAGAGGGTCATTTCCAGAGGCCAAAATATGACCCGGCAGCCAAACCGCAGCTTCCCCTTCCAGCAGCACCAGAGTCAGCATCATGTGCCTCGGGTGATGCCGTGCTCGCTCCCTCCCTCCGCTTTCCTTTTTTATGTGCAAGAATTTTTAAAAAAAAAAAAAAAGGCAAGGAAGGAAAAAGAGCTTGGCCTCACGGAGCCCTGCGAATTCAAGCCCGGGCCAGCTTCGGAGAGGAAAAGACCAGCAAAATCTGCTCCCGCGGCAGTCAAGGCTAATTAAATAGCAAATGCATCCGTTCCCAAAGGATCCGGCACTTCCCAGCTGCAGCTGACCTGCGGCGCGACCTTGGGCTGCGACCGACCGTTGTTACCTCTCCCACGGTGGCTCAGCGCCCCAAAACCTGGCCTAAAGCTCGCTGCTGCGGGTACCCCGTTTTGCACGCCCCTCCGCGTGCTCCCATCGGGACCGCTGGGTGCCACGGGGGGCACCCCGGGGGCTGCTCGCCCCGCGCTCGCCCCCGGCCACGCTCCCTTCCTGCCGGTTCCCCTGCCCTAAAGTCAAAGTCGCTCGTGCAGAAAGCACCCGCCGGCTCTTAACGTCTGCGGGCACGAGGGATTAATCCCATTTTACAGATTAAGGAAGCATCTTGCCACGCGATGGGTTGGCAATAGCGCCCGACTCCTTCCCCGCGCCGACCCACGGCCACCCCGACCGCTCCCCGCCGCCTCGCCGGGGCCAAGCCCCCCATTTTATTGCGTTATCCCTAATCCCGGGATTTCGTTCCTCCCGTCCCCCAGGCGCAGGGCTCCGTTTCTCCCCTCCAACCCCAGGGACAACCTCCCTCCCCGCTCCTCCTTTCCCAGCACCCGGTCTCTCCCCACCAGCACCGGGCACCCGCTGCGCACCCACCTCCGCTCCCTAATCCCCCCCTAATCCTCATTTCTGCCTCCACGTCGGAAAGCCCTTATCGAGCTGCCTCGTCTAACTCGGGAGCAGAGATAACTCGCTATCTCCCACCCCAATCTCTTCCCTACTCGATTTTCTTCCTGCCCAGAGTTGATTTCCCCTCACCTAATTGCCCGGAAAGCTCTTTTCCCTTCCTCTAATCAGTCTGGAGCAGACTTTCTCTAGATAATTGTGCTGAGACCTGATCACCCTTCTCATCTCCGTCTCTCCAACACTCCCATTTCTTCACTAAACTCATCTGCCAGAGCCGCGTTCCTCGGTCTAATTATTTCAAGGCTCCGTTGAGTTCCTTAATTGCTTGCTTGTCTGGCGCCCGTATCTGAAAGCTCCCAGAGCATCTGGGACGGGACTCGGGTCTGAGTTACCCTGGTGTAACCGCGTTTCCAGGGAAGAAACTCGCTCCAGGTGTGGCGACGGTGCGAGCCCAGAGCAAAACCTGCTTGGAAAAAAAAAAAAATTCTCCGAAATGAAGAACTTGGTTTGGAGGAGCAAGGTCTCCTCGGGCAGAGCAGCGCCCGGAGATGCTTCGCTGCATCCCACGCTGAGTCGCGCGGGGCTCGCGCCGGCCGCGGCCAACAATAAACTCAGCTTTAGGCCGGGTTGTGAATAACATCGAGCTGAAACGGTCGATTCACCTCAGCCCGCTGCCCCCGGTCCCCACAGCCCTCGGAGGATCCAGCTGGGACCGTTTTCCTCCCCTCCCGTCCCCTCCCATCCCTTCGCTGCGGCTCCGCCAGCCCCACGCTAGGTTGGTTTTCCCGGCTCCGCTCCCCTCTTCTCGTTATCGCCCGGCCTCGTCCTCTTTCCCAGGCTAATTGATCCACTGTTTTGTTTTCTTATCAAATCGCCCTCAGCCTCTGATGCTCCTTTAATCAATTCCCAGCCCTATCTGTACCGAGGACCTGCCGGGGGACCTTCCTTCGCAGCCGCCGCTGTATCTAATCACGCGGGGACTCTACCTAATTGGTGTAAAACCCGATTTCTCTCCCTAATCGCTCCGAGGCCCTGATTCACTTATCTAATCGCTCCAAAGCCCAGGCCTTGCACACCTCTGGAGCGCCGGAATATTCTCCGCCATAGGTTCCGCGCCCCCCGCCGCAGGTGGCTCGGCTCTCTTGACTCCCTAATCCCTCAGCTGCTTGATCTCTTTAACTAATCCATCCAGGATTTGGCACCCTTGCTCGGCTGCTCCCCTAACCCAGTGCCGGGAGGAGTAAACCCCACCGCAGAGCGGTTTTTCTCCATCTTTCCCCCCGCCGAAGCAAGGCGCAAACCTGCCACGGTTGGGTTTTGGCCTGTTCCTCCCCGCCGACGGTCCCCTGGGGAGGGTGACGCACGTCCCCAGCACCCGGTCGCCTCGGGGTGCGGTGGCCGCCCCGGTGATGAAGGCGCAGGTGTGTCTTGCACCCCCCCACGGATCACCCCCCGCCGGAGGAATCTCCCCTCTCTGCCGGGACGGGGTGCGCCGGCTCAACCAGTTCCCACTCCGCTGCACCCACTGGGCTGGGCAGGGGAAGGGGACAGCGATGGGACGGAGGGGAACGGCAGCCCGGCGTTTGCCTCCTGGCAGGCAAGGGGGTTTGCGACGCTGCGCCCGTGGCGTTCGGCCGCATCGGCCCTCGTAGCAAAAGGGACCCGATGTCGCCTTCGCGGGCCGGCGCGCAGCTCGCCCCAGCGCTTGCTTTCCTCCTGGCGAGTGAGTCACGTCCGCTGATTCAAGCGAAAAAAGTTGGCGGGGGGGAAACCATCCACGAGCGCCAGCCTGGAAGGAGGCTGAGGACGGGGTGGCAGGAACAGAGCAGAGGGGAAATTTCTTTTTTTTTTTAATTTTTTTTGGCCCCTGGCGTTTCACCGACGAAGAGCGAGCCCTGGCCCGGGGCGGCTCGCACCGTGCCACTCGCTGAGCCCTGGAGCGCGCAGCCCAGCGCGTCGGGCGAAGGGGCCAGCAGCACCCAAATCCAGCAAGCCCTCGCGCTCTGCCCGCAGAGACGGGGCAGCCCCCAGACCTTCCCTGACCTCGTCCCTCTTGCTCCGGTCCCCTCCGGCCGGCGGTCTCAGCCCTGCAGCTCATTCTTTCCCCTGGAGCATCCGTGCTGAGCAAAAGCTTCCCCTTCCTGTGGCTGGCGGGGCCACGGCCCCCAGCCCACGCTGGCTCAGCGGCACAAGGTCGCTCCCGCCTCGCCCTCGGTGGGAGCCGCGTGGGGTGACTCACGGCCGGCTCCGTTGCCGCTCAGCCCCGCGCGGGGAGTTTTTTTTGGGGTGGAAAGTGCTGCTCCCCCCCATCCTGGGAGTCGGATGCGGCTTCAAATCTCAGCTCCGTCCTCTTACGGCTTCGGTTTTCTTTGCTCCCAAGACTTGGGCTCGGGCTGGGGCTGAAGCTGCGCCCAGAGGTGCTGCGATGGAAACCGTACAGTGAGGAGGGGATGGGGCTACGCAGGGCTGGGAGCAAAGGACACGGGAACCGGGGCTCACCCGGTAGCTACAGCAGGGATGGCAGGGAGCGGGGGCCCGATCCTTGCTCTCGCCGTTTGGAAGAGGAACAGGGCAGTGAATCGCTGCGCTTGGGGATTTTTTAGACCCTCAGCAGAGCAAAGTGGTGGGGTTTTCCCCCCCCACTACAGCCGCCGGGGTTTTTATCAGCCCCTGGCCCTGAGACAGTTCCCAGGTGCCACCAAAGCCCCCCCTGCTCCGAGGGTGGGAGGGTGCAGCGGGAGGCAGACGGACACCCAGCCCCTTCCCGGGTCCCTGCCCTCCGCGCGGGGCTGGGAGCACGTTCCCAGAACCAAGCAGTGGGAATTTGGTGTGTTTATTTGCAATCCAGCGCTGACCCCGGGACTGGGAGGGAGAATGAGTCAGCTTCCAGTTCAGGGCAGGATTCCTCATCAGGCCTCTCCTTTCGGTTAAAACAAGCGCCATTTGGAGATGCGGCAATTAAATCGTGTCGTTAAATTGGCACGTCTAACCAGCGACAGGCTGCAACCTTTCCACGCTGATGCTTCTTCTGCAAAGCCGGATGGAAAGCAACAGAACCCCCAAACCGGCGGCTGGCAGGAATAACTACCAAAGGACGGGGGGCTGCAGGCTGCGGGGGGACCCTGCCCACGTCCCCGAGGAGCTCCGTTCTCCTGCCGCAGCCCCCGAAGAGTTAACGCGCGTCTCTGGTGCTGCTTTGGCTGCGCAGAGCTGGTTGCTGGCCCCCAGGGGCAAAGCCTTCACCCACCCCCTGATCGCTCTGCCCTGGGGGTGCCGCGGGGCACGCAGGGCTCCTGCTCTGATGGATGTCAGCGCTGGCGCAGCTCCGGGGCTGCAGGAGGGAGCGAGGGACTCTGGGAGCGTCGCCATCCTCCCCCAGCCCGCTCTTGGCCCTTCTCCCCTGCCCTGCTCACCCCAGCCCCAACCTGCCCCTCGGGAGCCTGGCTCCATCCCTCGCTGCCCACACAGGCAGCGGCCACCTCCATCCCTCACTGCCCACCTCCATCCCTCGCTGCCCACCTCCATCCCTCGCTGCCCACCTCCATCCCTCGCTGCCCACACAGGCAGCGGCCACCTCCACCCCTCGCTGCCCGCATAGGCAGCAGCCACCTCCACCCCTCGCTGCCCACCTCCACCCCTCGCTGCCCGCATAGGCAGCGGCCACGTCCATCCCGCGCTGCCCACCTCCATCCCTCCCTGCCCGCACAGGCAGCGGCCACCTCCACCCCGCGCTGCCCAGCCTGCCAAGCAGGAGACGAAGCGACAGGAGGCAGAAAGCGGTTTAACCCTGCCTGCGTTAGGCCGCGGTTTGGCGCGCCGATACAAGAGGAACGACGCCTGCCCTGGATGGATACGGGTGCACCCACACCACCCGACACGGCCCCTCCCGCGAGCCGTGCACGGTGCTGCACAGCGACAGCCGCCCCTCCACGATGCTGCTGGGTTTGCTCCCTTTCTTCTGGACGAGAAGGAAGGGGGTGAGCCCAGACACTCCCCGAGCACCCCAGGGTGCCGGGCTGGCCGCTTTCCCCCATGGGGGAGGATAACCACGTTTAAGCCACGTTTCTTTGCTCGCCTCAGATCTGGGTCCCTCTCGGAGGATGCCGTGGCCCAGGGGTGCAAAGCAAGCGCCCGTCCCAGGCTCACCCGAGAGGGCAGCAGCTGAGCTGGGTGCAAACGTGACCCCCCCGTCCCCACCAGGGGCTGCTACCGGGCCAGCAGCTTCGCCATACCGAGCCGAGCTCCGGCTCCTCGCCACCGAGCGCTGGTACCCGCCGATGCTACAGCCTGGCATGTCTTCCCGGGGTTGCCAAAGCAACCGCAGAAACACAACAAACAGCAACAACACACAGCAGACAGTCGGCAAACATTCCCCTCTTATTTTCTCCCCGGTTCGGTTTGTGCTTTTTCCCCTCTCCCACGAGGAAGCTGCTACCATCGGAAGGGAACAACAATATTATTCTTAAGCGCACGAAGCCTGCGCCATCCCAGCGGGAGCCGTGGTGCAAAGCTCCCGGTGCGGCTGCTTCTGGGGAGGAGCCCGGCAAACCCCCGCTGAACCCCAACTCCGACACGGGCAGGCTCGAGCCGCTCACCTACCTCCTCGGTGCTGCAGGTGAGGTCTTCGGGTGCTGAGAAATCGGGGCTGTGCCGAAGCCGGGTTGGCCAAGTCCGGCGAATCGCTCCTCCTGGGCAGGCGCCGTGCTTTCCCAGGCTGTTGGGATGTCCTGACCTCGGGGCTGGGATGCACCCGGTACGGCCCAGCCCTGCTGATTTTTACATCAGCCTCTATCCAACGGCGCGTTTTGGGGGAGGGCCGGGGCTCAGCACCCTTTTGCGCAGGGCAGGGAGCACATAAGCACCCTCAAAGCCGAAGCAGGAGCAGGCAGAGGACGCGGAGGCGGCCGGCTGCGCCCGTGGAGGGGCCCCGGGTGCACGGACACCCCGGGGCTCGCCGAGGCAGCACCGCAGTCCGAGTCCCGCAGCCGCGTTAGCGAGGGGGATTAGCGGGCGCAGCGTGGGGCGCGGGCTTTCAAACCGGGATTAGCGTCGCCGCAGCACGTGACGCTGAGGGAGAGCGGCTCTCCGGGAGCGCTGCCTTCGAGCCAGCCTGCCCAGCACCAAGCACCCGCTCCAGCGGGCCAGGCAGCCCCCGAGCTGGCAGGATCAGGACCCTCAGCAGCAGCTTTCTGAGCCCAATTTAACAACTTTTCATCCTTTTTGGGTTTGTGGGTTGCTGGGAGCACGCTGAAGTAGGTAGAGGATGCTCCCAGGACAGCAAGCTTCCAGCCACGAAGCTCCTCCGTCCTATCCCACCTCTCCCTCCCCAAATCTGGGATATCCCAACCCAGCAGCCCCTTCCCCACCCCGGAGCAGGGCAGCAGCCCCAGGGTGGGTCTGGCAGCACCTATCCCCACTGATTACGCTTGGCAGCTGCCTCCAATCTCCTTAACTCCGGCAAATGCCGAGTGCCACGGGCTGCGGGGGTTATCTCCGATGCCCCCAGAGCCAGCCTGATTAGATTGGGAACACTCAACGCGTATGGCATACCCCGCGCCGTTTTCCTCTCCCTATGCATATTTCTGTTAACCCTCTACGTGTGCCCTTTTTTCCTCTTTTTTTTTTTTAAAGCCCACCCATCTGGCAGCAATTATGGCAATAAGTATGGAGGGAGAGGGAGCAGGGTTGGAAGAAGCGGGGCCGGTGTTGCTAAGGGGCTGCATGGCAACTGGGGACGTGGCACCTTCGCCAGCACCCTCCGGCACAGCGTGGGCACAGCCGCCAGCTCCTCTGCGGCGCTGGGGACACCGGATCGTGGCTGGGTGTAAGAGTGCAGACCTGGGAGGTCTGCGAGGGGACTGGGCGCAAGCACGATGCATGCGGCCATGCAGGGAATGCACAGGTGCAAGGCGCTGGGTGGTGCACGGGTGCAAGGTGCTGGATGGTGCATGGGTGCACAACGCTGGATGGCGCACGGGTGCAAGGCGCTGGATGGTGCACGGGTGCAAGGCGCTGGATGGTGCATAGGTGCAAGATGCTGGATGGTGCATGGGTGTACAGCGCTGGGTGGTGCATGGGTGC
>VYZW01003047.1:0-44546 GCA_013401315.1 Balaeniceps rex | reverse complement strand
TGCTTAGGGACATGGTTTAGTGGTGGACTCAGCAGTGCTGGGTTAACGGTTGGACTCCATGATCTTAAAGGTCTTCTCCAACCCAAACAATTCTACGATTTAGATACGTGGGAACCACACCCGCCGGCTCGCAGCACCCACCTGCAGCATGTCGAGCAGTCCCTGCCGGCAGCCCTCCTCCATGCCGTACTCGTCCACTAAGATGCTGCCCAGGTAGAGGAAGCAGGAGTGCTGGTGCGCCCGGTACACGTTCACCATCTGCGGGGAGACACGCGCTGCCTGGCACCGCGAACGCCGCCTGCCCACCACCAACGCCGCAGGCAGCGGCGGGTCCGGCACAGAAACCGCTACGGCCGTTTCCATCAGAGAAGCCCCTGTGTGCTGCTCGCTGGGGCCCGTCGGCTGCAGGATCCGGCTGGGAACTTGGCAGCTCCCCTGCCACGGCCAGGGATTTCCTCGGCCAGCCCCACGCCTTCCCGAAGGGCTGGACCTACCACGGAGACCCCGAACCAGCTGCGCCCCACGGGCACAGTCGTCCTGGCTCCCTGACGGCAAGGGGCTGTAGCCCCCAGCTCCGATCCGCAGGTGAGCCATGGAAGGGTGAAGCCCTACGCTCGTTACCTCCTGCCGTCCCGGCCAGATCCCATCGGATCTGCCTGGCAGTCCCACCTTCTCCCTGAGAAATGGCTGCTCTTGTCGCGTGCCGAGATGATGGAAAACCTGGACTTCAGTAAAGCCTTTGATGCCGTTTCCCACAGCATTCTGCTGGAGAAACTGGCTGCCCATGGCCTGGACAGGCGCACTCTGTGCTGGGTTAAAAACTGGCTGGGTGGCCGGGCCCAAAGGGTGGTGGTGAACAGAGATAACTCCAGTTGGAGGCCGGTCACGAGTGGTGTTCCCCAGGGCTCAGTGTTGGGGCCAGTTCTGTTCAACATCTTTATCAATGACCTGGACGAGGGGATCGAGGGCACCCTCAGCAAGTTTGCAGATGACACTAAGCTGGGTGGAAGTGTTGATCTGCTGGAGGGTAGGAAGCTCTACGGAGGGACCTGGCCAGGCTGGATCGATGGGCTGTGGCCAACTGTATGAGGTTCAACAAGGCCAAGTGCCGGGTCCTGCACTTGGGCCACAACAACCCCATGCAACGCTGCAGGCTTGGGGATGAGTGGCTGGAAAGCTGCTGGGCAGAGAGGGACCTGGGGGTGTTGGTCGACAGCCGGCTGAACATGAGCCAGCAGTGTGCCCAGGTGGCCAAGAAGGCCAACGCCATCCTGGCTTGTATCAGGAATGGTGTGGCCAGCAGGAGCAGTGCAGTGATGGTGCCCCTGTGCTGGGCACTGGGGAGGCCGCACCTCGAGTGCTGTGTTCAGCTTTGGGTGGAGTCCCCATCCCTGGAGGTATTTAAAAGCCGGGCAGACGAGGTGCTTAGGGCCATGGTTTAGTAGTGGACAGGTACGGTTGGACTCGATGACCTTAAAGGTCTTTTCCAACCCAACGATTCTATGATGTCCCAGCCCGCTCAACCTCCCCACGGTGGGCCGGGGCCATCCTAAAGCACTCGCTCAAGCCTGATCTTGCACTTCGGATCATCTCCGTGCTGCGGCTCCCAGAGCCAATGCAGCTTCCCCTCGCCTTTGATCCTTCCGTAGCCCAGCGGAAGCAGCGAGCAGAGCAGGGGACACCTCACGTCAGGCCGACTCTTCAAGGAGTCGCACAACGTGGAATTTCACGCACACCTTTCGAACTACAGACACGACTGCAGGGCTCCCACAGCCCACAGAGCATCCACCAGGCAGAGCTTAGCTCTTCCCTGCAGTTCAAAGGCTCTCTCTACTCCTCAGGGGTTTACGTAGGAACGCCCGAGACTGCCGGTGTTCACCGCAGCGCTTTCCAGCGCCAGTCGCTGCCTGGCAGCTGCCCACGAGCCGCGCCTGCCTGCCGATGCAAACCGAGCGAGCGTTTCCCGATGGCAGCTCCAAGCCCGGCATCGCAGCGTCCCCGCGAAGGCGTTGAGCGTGGGGTTTCTCGGCGGCAGCCTCCGTACCTGGGTGACGAGCGGCTGCAGCAGGGCAGCAGAGCCTTTGCCCACGCAGCGGACGGCGAAGCGCAGGCACCGGCAGCACCGCTCCACGATGCGGTTATCGGCACTGTGTTTGTTCAGGGTCTCCGACAGCACGGGCCAGATCTGAGCGCGGACAGACACAGGGGTTAAAGCTGAACCCGGGACACGGCGTACCCCCCCACACCACCACCCTCCATCCCAAAACCACCCAAATCTCTGTACCGTCAGGCAAATGCCACTCGGGTCCCACAAACGAGAGGCACCCGCGTTATGGGATGGGTAAATTAGCTTTACGTAGGGGTGAAGAGCTCAGAGCGGCTTAACGCCCCCGGTGCAGCGCTGCAAACGTTACAAGGGCAGGGAAATTTGGGACATTTCCAGAGCCAGGGCCCCGCTTCCAGGCGTTTGAAGACCCAAATCCCACCCCCGTCACCGATCCCTGCTTCCAGGAGGGAAGGACACGTGGATCTGCCCCGGAGCAGCCGGGGATTGCAACCGAACCGCCCGCCCGCTACGACACCCGCACCGATTCCTTCCCCGAATGCGGCACGTACTTCCTGAATGACTTTTTGGCACGGATGGATCTGTCCGTTTTCTACAATGGGGTTGGTGTGTCTGTGAAAAGCAGCAAAAAGGGTTAACGGTATTTTTTTTCTAAACAGTCGGGTTTTGTGTTTAAAGCCCAGAAAATGGGTTGGAGCCTCAAGCACTCGCCGAGGCTGCGGGAAAGGGACCAGAAACTGGCTTAGAGGGGCTGGGGAGCCTTGAACTTGGTTCCTCTTGGGGCCGGGGGCAAACGAGCCGTCACTAATTTGGTTTTAAGGTGAGCAGCTTTGACTCACGTGCTCAGGACCCCCCTGCACAGGCTGCCCCAGCCCCTCCTTCCTTACCTAAATATGACGGCGAGTCGATCCAGGGGCACGGTAGGGTCTGAGGAGAGGCCATTGCTTGGCTCCTGAGAGAGCAGCTAGAAAACAAGGGAAAACGGTGGGATTTCAGGACCGCAGGCAGCCCCCGTTCCCAGTGAAGAGTGAATAAACGCTGCCTGGAGAGCAGAGCCCACCAGCAGCACTTTCACATCCCCGTCGGGCCAAAGCGGAGCAGGCATCTCCTCAAACCTCGCCGAGGAGCCGGGCAGCTCCTAGCCTCAGCCACACGCGCGTGGGTTGCTCCGAAAGCTCAGAGCAGCTTCTCTTTTTGTCTCCTCCGCATTCAGAGCCTACTCAAAGGGGTCTCTGAAGGAGAAGGGAGCAGGGTCGGAGGTGGAAGAGAAGCCTGCCAACGGGTGAGAGCTGCTAGGAGCGGGCAGCGTCGGCAGGAGGAGCGCTCAAGAACCGCTCTTGTGCAGCTACAGGTCATCCTGAAGAGACAGAGGAGGTGCCCATCCCTTTCTCGAGGCTTCCCCTCCCTCCTCCTGCCATCCTCTGAGATTTCTACTCTCCGTTACCCTGGATCCGCACGGAAAGGTCACTAGGGCCACCGCGTTTTTGGGACAGCCAGGAGGTGACCTTCTGGGGTCGCATGTCCCACAGGGAAGTCGAGTTCCCACGTTCTCCATCCTGGAGATGCCTGCTGCATTCGAGGTGGGTTCAGGAAGGTTCTTTGGCTCCTGGCACATAAACTGATTTCTAGGGACCGTTCTCCTCCCATTTAACCCATTACACGCTCTACCAGCTCGGTATTTCTCAGCCAGGAGAGACTTAGGGACAAGCACGGTCTCGGTCCTGGACTCCTCGTATCCTCGTACACCTCTGGCTTTGAGGACACACAATTACCGCCGCAGATCAAGCCACCGGGCAAAGACGGAACCACGGCAGCTTGACGGCCTCCGATCTGTCCCATCCAAACCGGTGAGGGACAAGGAGGACGTTAACGCAGCTCCGACCGGGACGTACCTTCTTCAGCGCCATCACTTGTACGGCACAGAGTTCACTGAGGCATTCTGCTATCTTCTCCAAGGGGAGCCTGGCGAGGACCAAGGCTGTCCCTGCAAGGCAAGAGGAGACAGGCTCAGGAGCAGGAATGCAGCGTAGGAGTGCGGTCGGCGAAACACAACACGAGCGAGGTTCCCAAACAGGCCCTGCCTGCAGCCTGCCACCAGCCCTGCCTGCGTGCAGGCAGGGAGAAGGCACGGCTGCGGGGTAAAGGCAGGGAGCGCTTCCCGAGACTGGGAGATGGTTCTCTGCGGTTTGAACCTGACTCTTTGGTTAAACCAGACACCAAAATACTTTCTGCGGGGCGGGAAGGAGGAAGAAATGCCGGCGTGCAGGAGCACAGGGATGATCTGAAGGCGGAGGGACATCACGAGCACATCTGGGCACCCCGGCGTGTCCCCGCAGCGTCCTCGCCCCTGCCCGGCAGCATCACGAGGTCCGAGAAAAGCTTCTTTCGACCCACGATGCCACAGCTAAGGCATTTCAGGGCTCCCACAAAAATGACATGTGAAGACGAGCGCTCGAGCCGCTCCCCGCTGCCACATCACAGCACCCCGCTCAAAGGCAGGAGGAGCACAACCACCCCACGTCGGACCGCAGGGCTTGGGGCTGACGACGACACCGGGAGGAAAAAATTCTCCCCGGCGCATGTATTTGCTGCGTTGTTTTAAAGGAGGAGGAGAAATACTTTGTGGCAGGGAGAGGAGCCGCTCAGCAGCACGGCTAATGCTGCTTGCGTCGATACGCGAGTGCAAACGAGTGAAAACAACGTGAGTTTGGTCTCTTCAGTCGCACAGCCCGACTGTTCAGCCGCAGTAAGGCTCCCTTATGCACAAGCTCCAGAGCTGCTCCATTTTTAAAGGTTTCGGAAGCGCTCGAATCCGCTGGGAATCTCTGAGGCCCGGACACGAGTCCTGCACCTCCCCGAAACCAGCTGGGGTTGAAGAGGCTCACGATGCCCAACAGCCAAAGGCCTGGCGAGAAGCGGAATGCTCCGACCACAGGCCGGAGCTGAAAAACTACATTCTTGTGCCCAAACTGCCTCTAAAATGATAAATACTCGCAATTTTCCCCCCTGTGCGTACAGCAGCCGATTTGCAGGTGTTCGGATATAGCAGTAACCCGTTGCTAGCTTGGCTGTGAGCATTTCAAATGTTTTCTTCCCGCATTTCAAGTTCAGAGCGGGGATGGAGATAGCTTATAAACCCAGAAAGGATCTCTTTCTCCCTCCTGCCCCAAGCGAGCTCTCGAGACGACTCTAAATGTGGACACGCGGAGCGCCTCAGGGCAAACCGAGACGCTCTTGTCTAAGAAAAACCACGCGAAAACGGGGTCGCAGCATCCGCAGCGAGCAATCCCCCCCCAAAACACCGACAGCTCTTCCATACGCACCCTTCAGGAGCCCCACAGCAGCCTCCGGAGAGAGCGTGAAGGAGTCGAGGGAACGGGCTATCTCCAGCAGCCCGTTAAAGTGCTGAGCCATGTGGTCCCGGCATACCGAGCAGATATTGTGGATGGCTTTGGCCGCCGCCGAGGCCAGCCGCCTGTCGCACAGCCCTTTCATCAAATAACCCAGCACGGGATCTGCAGAGGAGAAAGACGGGGTGAGGAGGGGTCCTGGGGACCGGGCTCGCCGCAGGGCAGAGCGGTGGCGTGTCCTGCGCCGGCGTGGCAGGAGGGACTCACCCAGGAACTGCGGGTTTCTGTCCACCACCTCGCTCATCTCTCCCACCAGCTCGATGCTGGTGTAGCGGACGGCGGTGTGCACCGTCTCGGGGAGGCGAACCACCCCCTCCAGCACCTCCACCAGGGTCGGGTTGTTCTCCCTGCGGGGAAAAGGCAGCCAGCTTAGCCCCAAGGCGGCTCCCGGACCGTTTCCACAGAGCAGCTGGTTTTATTGAACCGGATCGACTCCCGTCTCGCTCAGAATCAACCAGGCAAACCCTGCAGCCGTGGTGCGCTGGATATCCGAGATGTGGGCTAATGGGGGGCTCAGGGCTGTTGGGGCTGGGATCCGGATGCACGGCAGCCTCCAGCTTTACCGAACAGAGCAGAAGAAACTAAATACCTCCAGTAAGAGTGCTCGTGGCGCAAGAACAAGCTAATTAATCCTCTGGGGACTGCAGAAAGCCAGAGGAGCCTGTTCCCAGTGTGGGAATGTGCTACCGGGCGAGTCCCGGGCTCCCTGCAGCCCACGTCGGTGGCAGGGCTCCGGCTCGCTTGCCCGGCGGACAGCACCGTCTGCCCACTCACGGCAAGAGCGGAGCCAAGCTCGGTAGAGCCACGGGGCGAGCAAGAACCTCGAGGGACACGCTGGTGGGGAGCGGACTCCCCTGTGCTCCAGCAGTGCGAGGCCGTGAGAGGCCGGCGCTCTCAGAAACAACGCAGAAATAAAAACTTGAAGATAAAAACCAGCAAGAGCAGCCTTGGCATAGATAACGGGAGCCAGCGAGCGTAGAGCAAAGGTGGTGACTCCCACGGCTCCCAGCCCGGTGAAGGCCAGCCGGGCTGTCCCGCTGCATCGGTGCGGCTGTCGGCCCGCAGGAGGACTCACCGCGCTCTCACCGCCCTGGACGTTAGCTGTCGACGCTTCCACTACCACTAACCGGGGAGGAAAGGCGCTTCCACAAAGTGATTTAACCTTCCCTAAAGACATCTGGGACAACTCGCTACCTGGTAGCAGTTCTCCTGGCTCTGGATGTGGAAGGAACCCAACCAACCAAGCTAGGCAAAAATCCTTTGCTTTCAGGAGATAAACTAAGGGGAAACAAACCCTTATCCTATTTTATCAGGGCTGAACTCAAGTGTGTGGCGTTAAAGTCCCCAGGCAGGCAGAGAGGAGACCTGAGAAGGTCCACGCAGTCCCAGCTCTGTCCTGGACCTGTATTCCTGGCCAGGAAGCGGAGACCCCAATCCTTGGGCTACAGGAGTGCTCCATCAGCAAGGGGTACCGCATTGCTGCGGTACAGACTACGTACGCCGAGGACTACCTGAAATAAAGTGTGGTTTTTAAACGTTTCTGCCTGGGAAAGCACGTTCCTAGGAGAATCCTCGGGATATTCGCGGTGTCTCTGCAAAACTCGCTTGGAGGCAACTCCTGACCCCACAGCCCTTACGGATGTGAGCAGGATGGTCAACACTCACTGGTCAACGCTCTTAGCGATGGAGGCCATGATGAAGAGGACGGCTTCTGTCACCTCCCAGGGTGGATTGCCGTCCTTCAGAGTCGCATAAAGCTGCAAAAAAGAGAATCGGTCACAAAAGCAGCTACAAACACAGCTCGTGGGCGTGCGGTCGCGAATCCCACCCTGCGAGATCGCCACCCGCTCCTCGCCTCCTCCCTGAAACATGCCTGAAACACCAGGCTCCAGGCGTGGACCTGCACGAACCCTCATGCTCCACAGATCACCCTGCGATTTTGGGACCAGAGCACCGTTCCCCAGCTAGCACACCCGCAACGTGAGACCTGCTGCTTCTCCCAGAACAGTCCCCACCACCTACTTCAAGACACGGTTCCTTCCTTGCGCACGAGGAGATAACGTGTGCGACCCCCTCCCCACCCCGAAGGCCACCAGGGCTTGGCTACCTCCCGCACAGCGATGGATGCAAGCGCGCCTCGTGATGTTCCTGCAAGCCCACCTGAGCAAAACACTCCACCGATCCCACCAGGAAGATCAGGTCTTTCACCAGATCCGAGACTCGCATCCGGAATTCCCCAAAGTCGTCCGTCTCCTCTGGGACACCCTCCTAACGGAGACGAGGGAGAGCAAAAGGGTGAGAGCAGCGCAGAGAAATCCGGGTTCCCGTTCACCCACAGCTAGGACAAGACAAGCAATTCCGTTTTAGAGAAGAGATCCATCGTTTCTGCCCTCCTCTCCCCAGATGAAGCTACTGAAGGGGATTTGAAGGAGAACCGTGCACAAAGAAAACGCTAACAGCCTGAACGCACGCTGTGCATTCCTGCTCTGACACGCGGATGAAGGGGATGGAAATCAAGGGGATGAGGAGCACAGGCAGAGATGGAAGAAGGATAAAGCATCCCAGACTTCAAGGAGGAAGATGACAGCGCTGCGGCGAGCGAGCTGCGCAAGCTTTATTCCAACAAAAACACCCCCGAGCAGGGGACAACGCATCTCTCCGCAGCTCTCCGACCGGGAACCACCTGGGGGGAGGCGGGAGAGGGTCATCCCGCAGCAACTAAGACGCCAGAAAGCTCTGTTAGAACAAGAACCGACTTAATGAAGAGGTTTAACACAGCAATTTTAATTACTCTTAATCCTCTCTCTGCAATTACTGCAGCTGCAGAACTATTACCTGCAGTGCCCTATAGCTACGGAGAGCCACCAGCATGCAGCAGTGAGGACAGACGCATCCTACCACCCCGCTGCTGCCTCCAGAGGAAACAAAGCCAACGCAGCCTTACGTGGTCCGAGTCAAGCTGGCAGTGTCTGGCCAGAGCGTGGAGAAGGCGCTGGATGTAGGCTTTGAAGATGCTGTGGATGACGGCATCGTCTGTCTTGTAGAGGTGCTCCCCCAGTCTGTACCAGAAGTTAAACGAAATTTCTACCACCTGTTTAGAAAGACAAAAAAATTCAGCATCTTGTTAGCAACAGAACATTTTTTTCTCCACTCTGCTGGTGCTCCCGACAAGAGAAATCTTCTCCGGGGGTGCCTGCAGCGTGGGGGGGTGCCACAGATTTCCATCGGTGCTGTTTCATCGTGCGAGGGTGAAACGTGGACCGGTTCCTCCAGTTTCACCGATCTCCTCTGCTGCTTGTCACTTCATGAGGGATTTTCAACCCGCTGAGTTAATCTGAAAAGCTGTCACCAGCCCTCAGAAGCAAAGCCTCTTCTCTGCAAAATTAACATCGAAGCCTGAGAACCGTCTCTTCCTTCAAAGCGTGGACATCACCTCGTTTCACATCAGTCCAACCTGCCAGCGAGGAATTTCTGTCTCCCTGACCCTGACGTGATTCGTGCACGTGCTCTGGCCAGGCTGACGCGGCAGGAGGTGTTTAATACCCAGCCTGCCCCAACAAGTTACGGGGGATTTTGCTGCTTGCAGGTAACGCTGTCACCACCAGAGAGCCACAGCGGTGGAAGGGTTTGCCCACCTAGAGCCGATCCTTACCGGCGTTTAGTGGCCTAACCATCCTGATGGCCGGCTCGGGGTGCACGCAGGCTTGGGCTAACGATGCCAGGGGGACAGCAGCCCCAGACAGGAGCAAACATCTCCAAGAGAGCAGCTCAGGCTGGAGGGAGATGTTGCTCCAAAGCCTACAGCCTCTTTCTAAGTGTGGTTATTGCAGAAAAAAAAAAACGAGCGTGGATTTTTTCAGGAGTAGCTGCAGAGCTTCAATTCCTCCTCAGCATCGCTGGCGCAGGACAAGGGCATGCCCAAGGGAGATTGAGCTTCACAGACCTGGAGAGGGGCCTAAAAGAGGCACCGAGTCCCAAGCGAGCGCCGCAGAGACCTGACGAAGTGCAGCCACTCCGCAATTTCCACGGCAAGCAAGCCCCGAAGGGTTGCGTCGCAGCAGCCATCGTTTCTTAGCTAACTCGCCTGCCGGTTCCCAGGTCTGATGTACTTTCAGGCTCTGAAAGCTTCTGGAAAAGCCAGGGCTGGAGAGGGCACTAGCTCATTCTGTACCCACCTCCCACCCGTCACTTGAGTGGCTGCATCCCTCCCCGAGTGGGACCTTACACACGGAGGGAAGGGATGGGAGCACAGCCCAGCAAATCCCAGCTGGCACCTCCCTGCTCCCCACGTCAGATTGAGCGGGACAACCCCTCTGCGAAGGAACACAGGCCCAATTCAGCCAGGGATCAGCTACTGGGATTTAATTAACGGTTGGGGAAGAATAAAAAGTGGGGCTAAAAGGAGAGCCTGTGTCTTAAAAAAAACAATGTTCTGTGTTTAAGGGAGGACGATCCGGTCGGGGAGCTTTCACGCTAAACAGCATTTAACTTCCTCGGAGGACAAAGTTACCACGAGCTGCGCTGCAATCCCCGCAAAGCTTAACTTAAGTTGAACACGTGGAAAGAAAATAAGGGAGGCTTTCAGAGCTGTACTCGCAGTCCCACGCAGCCAGGACGCCGGGAGAGGGAAGCTAAGCCAGATTTCTGCGTCGCGAAGGCAGAGCGGGCGTTTCAAGGCCAGCAGCTCACAGGAACTGAAGCCTCCCAACCACGTGGCAATAGAAGAGAAAGGTTTTTCCGCTGACTCTGCTTCTGGATGAGTGAGATTTGGCAATAGGGGCGAGGAGAGGATCACAGGGAAACCCCACTCACCTCGTACTGCGGGTGACCTGCACATATCAGCAGCAGCTCCAGTGTCCGCAGGTCACCTAGCCCTTGGCCTGGCGTACAAACGATTTTATCTAGGAACGTCTCGCACAGCTCGGTGAAAACACGGCAATAATTGAGCACCCTGGTGGAGAAAAAACAGGACACAAGTCAGAAAGATCTTCCACACGGGACCAGATATCCCGGCAGAGGAGAGGTTTGGTCTGTGCGGGTGATGTGCCCTGGAGCCTCATCTCAGACCAAGAAACACCCACTTCTGCTTTAGCTTGGGAGTCAGCAGCTGGGAAACAAATAGGGGAACTTGGCTTTGTTCAGAAGTAAGTGAAAACACTGGGTTCCAATAAGAAAATGTTACGAAATTTTCATATTACCCACAGCATCTGAGAAAACATCTCCAAAACCACAGCATCGGGCGACAAGGTGCAGGACATCTGCTACAAAACAGCTTGAGTCAAATTCAGCACCCGGAAGGCGCGACATTTCAGAGGACAAATATACAGACCTACTTTAAAAATAAACCTGCTGCCCATACAGGGGACAAAAACAACCTTCAGGCAAAAACAACCGAGTGGCTGAGCTGAATCGCGAGCTTTACCCTGCTTTAAGATCGCAGAACCGGGGAGACAAGAGCGAACATCCTGGAGCCACGGCACGGTGTGATGGAGCGAGCGCGGCATCAAACCGAGGTCTGCTCCTCACCCATAAACCGACCTCAAATCAGGGATTTGGGGGAGAGGTACAAGATAAGCCGTTAGTCCCGGGCTTTGCTTTTAGTATTCCTGTTCTGGAGAGGTTTAGGAAATCCTAAAGCAACACGCATTCCGAGATGGGCTGCAGCCTAAAGCCTCTCTTAAAGACAGAGGCAGGTCCCCCACGTGAGATTTTTTTGGTTTGTTTTGTGTTTTTTTTATCCCAAAAGGCTTCACCCGTTACGCAACCTGCCAGCTCCGCAGCGTATCCCCAGGAGCAGACCAAACGCGACGAGATGTCGCCAGCGCCGTCAGCAGGGCCTTTATACAAATACCTGGAAGCGTTTAGGGGAGGCTACCTTCTCCGACAGAGACTGGAGAAGAGATGCTACTAATTATACCGTGCCCCAGCAATTCCCGAAGATGAAAGCTTTCAGAGTTTTCAGAAAGTCACAGAGCGAAGAGAAGAATCATAGAATGAATCACAGAATGGTTTGGGTTGGAAGGGACCTGTAGAGGCCATCCAGTCCAACCCCCTGCACTGAGCAGGGACATCTTTAACCAGATCAGGTTGCTCACAGCCCCGTCCAACCTGACCTGCAATGTTTCCAGGGATGGGGCCTCCACCACCTCTCTGGGCAACCTGTGCCAGTGCTTCACCACCCTCAGTGTAACAAAATTTCTTCTTTCTATCCAGCCTAAATCTGCCCTCCTTTAGTTTAAAACCATCACCCCTTGTCCTGTCACCACAGGCCTTGCTAAAAAGCCTGTCCCCACCTTTCCTCTAGGCCCCCTTGAAGCACTGCAAGGCCGCACTAAGGTCTCCCCGCAGCCTTCTCTTCTCCAGGCTGAACAGCCCCAACTCTCCCAGCCTGGCCTCGTAGCAGAGGGGCTCCAGCCCTCGGAGCATTTTCGTGGCCTCCTCTGGCCCCGCTCCAACAGCTCCATGTCCTCCTTGTGCTGAGGGCTCCAGAGCTGGACGCAGGGCTCCAGGTGAGGTCTCCCCAGAGCAGAGCAGAGGGGCAGAATCCCCTCCCTCGACCTGCTGGCCACGCTGCTGGGGATGCAGCCCAGGATAGGGTTGGCCTTCTGGGCTGCAAGCGCACACTGCTGGCTCATGTCCAGCTTTTCATCCCCCAGTACCCCCAAGTCCTTCTCGGCAGGGCTGCTCTCAATCCCCTCATCCCCCAGCCTGTATTGATATCGGGGGTTGCCCTGACCCAGGTGCAGGACCTTGCACTTGGCCTTGTTGAACCTCATGAGGTTCGCACAGGCCCACCTCTCCAGCCTGTCCAGGTCCCTTTGGATGACATCCCGTCCCTCAGGCGTGTCAACTGCCTCACTCAGCTTGGTGTCATCTGCAAACTTGCTGAGGGTGCGCTCGATCTCGCAATGATGATGCCATCGCAGAGTCAATCTTACCAAGCAGGGAGGATATTATAACAAACTTGGACCTGCCGGACAACTGAAGACTAATTCTATCAGTGTTAAATGGAAGGATAAATATAAATAAATATAAATAAATAGAGATGCTACTATAATTTTCGATTTCAAAAGAGCGAACTTTGAGGAGTAACTACTCATTTCACTTGTGGCAAACTCATTTAACGCCGCAGAGGCTTGGAATTTTCTTAAGTCAAAGGCACATACGTTATCGGTACCCCAGGCTGAAACGAGGTGGGGGATGCTTATTGAATTTTTGAGCCTAAATCATCAGAAAAGCCTCAGCAGGGAGGCAAGCGCCTCCGAGCAGCTGAAGGGCTGTCAGGGAGGAGGACTGAAAAGCAGACAGCCGGATTCTGGATGGCGAGATGAGCAGAGATCAAGCGAGAATTGCCAGAAGGCAAATCAGTTGTCAGACCCTGCCAAGGACAGTCACCAAAAAAGCACAGGATTTTTCAGCTGGAATAAACAGCCGGTGGAATTGCTGAAGACACCGGCACGATGAAAGATTTGCGGCGCAGCTAAAACTATGTGAATATGCGTCCATTTTCAATACCGTGGCTGAACAGGAGGAGCGAAGGCAGGAGGAGCGAGGAGGCTATTTAGACACGAGGATCTGCTTACCTCCAGGTGGAAGGAGCAGGGGAACTGGCTAACCGCCATCCCAGGAGTCAAAAATTGGACACCGGACATCGGTCCTACAGCTTCACTGCTGGTCTTGAGGTTCCCATCAGTGGCAACACCTTGCACAGCCACAAAACGCGCTCGTAGATGGCAACGGGGACAGAGGGTCTGGCAAATACCGGCCAGTTAATCTGCCCTCGGTAGCACGAGCAAGTTCCTACGTAATTTTCCAAATACGTGGAAGTTGGAGGGAAACGGGCTAAACGCAACCAAAAATAGGTTGGGCCCACCTTATTCTTATCAGCAATGTTTTAAAACAGGAGAAATGGAGCAGAGCAGCAGATCACGGCGTCGCGCAGAAGCTGGTTAAACTGGAAAAAGCCCAGTTGAGGGAAGAGGTGAGCGGTTGGCTAGCGGGGCGGTTAGCAGGCTGTGCTGAAGAGGAAATAGCACTTTGGTGCTAGGGACGTTCCAGATCAACCTCCCAACCGATCTTGTCTGCGTTCATTAGCGACAGGCGCATAAAAAAAGGAAGAGCGAGCGCTAATGGTGTTCGCCGATAAAGCTGAGACGCAATATCTGTGCAGAAGGAGGAGGAAAACCATCTGAATTTGAGCAGGAAAAGTTGTCCGCTCCTGACAACTTGTGGATGGACTCATCAGTCACAGGATGACCACAACACTGACGCCGCGAGGTCACGAGAAAGGCGAGAGATGCCAGGCAAGGCGTTGCCTGCACGCAGGGATGCCACGATGCCAAGACGCGGGAGGTGAGATCCCTCCTGGAGCGGCACGTACCTCTCAGGCCCTCGTGCTCAAGGAAGCTGAATTCGGAATGGGAGCGCTAACGATCACGCAGGGAAAAGAAAGCCGTCTCGCAGGACTGAAAGAGCTGGGCTTGTTTACGCAAACTCGAGGCTGGCGGCTTCCTACCTACAAATGCATCTGGAAGCAAGCACCAGCAGGGAAGCTATTTGAGTTAAGACAACGTCAGCAAAGAGGAGAGGCGTGAAGTGGCCTAGGATCAGCTCAGGCTGGAGATCAGAGGGCTGCCAATCACAGCAGCAACGTTTCGTAGCAGCCAACGTGCGTGAAGCGCTGGTTTCGACGCGCTTGGTCGAAGTATAAAGGCTACGGGTTCTTTAAATCAAGAATGAGGGGCTGATGACCCAGCCGGCACATCCAGTCCTCTTTCCACAGGGAACAGCCGAGCCAGGTACGGACATTTGTAGGCAGTAGGAGCAACGTGTCGCTTCTAAACTCTATTTTAAGGCTGGCAACGCATCAGCTGCACCTCAGGATACTTCCCTTGCGCTTTGCCCACTGCAAGGAAGACCAAGCATCCCAGCAAGCCGAGTCCGGCGGCAGCCTAACTCTTGGCCAAAGCCCGGGCTGAGCGCGCACGCCTGGAGCACAAACCGGTGCACCAAGGGCGAGGAGTCATTTGCTCAGTTGTCTTCGTTCAACAAATACTTATTTGCATATGAGACTTCAGAGTGCCGCACGCAAACACCACGGATTCCAAAAATAACCGCGGATAGACACTGTGACAGATAATTACTGTACCTCTCCTTCCTCTCCGGGCACAGCCACGGCTGCCAGTTCACTTACTTGTCTAGGTCCTCGCGTGCTACAGCCATGTGATAGGCGCTCTCGAGAGTGAGGACGCCCTGGAAAAGCTGCAAGGCCAGGGGAAGGTTCGTCTCCACGTTCTCGATGGCGTAGAGGGCTGAGCACACGCAGTCCGAAGCGGCTTCGTGGAGGTTTGATGACGTCTTGTCTTGTTGCTGCAAGAAAGAAGAAGCAGAAGAGCCCGGTGATTACATATGAAATGAGATGCTAATGGAAAAAATAGTCTTTCGTTGTTCCTGAAATACTTTGTAGAGCTTCTGCGCAGCCACAGCTCCCCGCAACCCGCTCCTACCAGCCCTGCAAAGCCTGTGCTGCTTCACCACCCCGAACACTTGAGGTGAAAACTGACCCTCCCCAATGGGACCCCAGCACAGAATCACAGAATCATTTGGATGGAAAAGACCTTTAAGATCATCGAGTCCAACCGTACCTGTCCACCACTAAACCATGTCCCTCAGCGCCTCGTCTGCCCGGCTTTTAAATACCTCCAGGGATGGGGACTCCACCACTTCCCTGGGCAGCCTGTTCCAATGCTTGACAACCCTCTCCATGAAGAAGTTTTTCCTAATATCCAATCTGAACCTTCCCGGTGCAACTTGAGGCCATTGCCTCTCGTCCTATCACTTGTTACTTGGGAGAAGAGACCGACCCCCACCTCGCTGCACCCTCCTCTCAGGCAGTTGTAGAGGGCGATGAGGTCTCCCCTCAGCCTCCTCTTCTCCAGGCTGAACAACCCCAGGTCCCTCAGCCGCTCCTCACAGCACTTGTGCTCCAGACCCTTCCCCAGCTTCGTTGCCCTTCTCTGGACACGCTCCAGCACCTCCATGGCCTTCTTGGAGTGAGGGGCCCAAAGCTGAACACAGCACTCGAGGTGCGGCCTCACCAGTGCCCAGCACAGGGGCACCATCACTGCCCTGCTCCTGCTGGCCACACCATTCCTGATACAAGCCAGGATGCCGTTGGCCTTCTTGGCCACCTGGGCACACTGCTGGCTCATGTTCAGCGGCTGTCGACCAACACCCCCAGGTCCCTCTCTGCCCAGCAGCTTTCCAGCCACTCATCCCCAAGCCTGCAGCGTTGCATGGGGTTGTTGTGGCCCAAGTGCAGGACCCGGCACTTGGCCTTGTTGAACCTCATACAGTTGGTCACAGCCCATCGATCCAGCCTGGCCAGGTCCCTCCGTAGAGTTTCCTACCCTCCAGCAGATCAACACTCCCACCCAGCTTAGTGTCATCTCCCATCTCGGGAGAGGCAAACACAGGAGGAAAACGCCAACCGAAATCAGTTCAGAAGGAAATAAAACACCGCGCTGCTCGCTACCCTGGCTGGGTCAGAGAATCACAGAGTATCTCAAGTCGGAAAGGACCCGTAAGAATAGTCGAGTCCTCGGTGAGGATGGAGACGAGGTTTCTCACAAGCACGGGTGAAACATTTATCGTTGTGCTGTTCTGGGGGTGAACAAGCGGATTTCAGGCCCTGGCTGGTAGACGTTTATCATGGCTGTGCAAGGCTGATTTAACCGGCGCTTTAATGGCTCCCATGGAGCCCTGAGCAATTAAGGAGGGAGACAAGGCCAGCATACTAAGGAGGAGAGAGCAAACAGCGAAGCTCGGAGAGGAAACAAAGGAGCAGTAACTCTGTGCGTCCTTTCACACCAGATCTCAACACATGCAGAAAACAATTCATGGCCCCACGTGAAGGTGGAAGAGGGGCGGGGAGGAAAAATGCCTGATTTCGATGACATTAACACAATAAAAAGGCTGGTGAGGATCCTGGAGGAGACGGGTTTGCGCTGCAGCCTGGGAGCTGGATCCCTGCATGAATATTGACTATTCCTTCTCCCACCGAACGGGAGCCCTCACCTGCATTTGTCATCAATTGCATCAGCACCATGGAACGGATGCAAATGAGGGATCCTGTTTAGCAACGGGAGGAGGAATAGACAATTCCTGCGCTGGGTCACAGGTCCGGGCAGCGCCGCAGCAGAAACCTCTGTCCTCTGGGAATTCCTCCCTTCTGTTTGTTCGGTTCATTGCGCTCCCTGTCGCAGCCACGCGGGATTCTCCTAACCTCCCTGTTTCACTGGCCTCTTCAGCTCTCCCGTGTTCAGATAGGGCAAAAAAACCCAAACCAAACCAAAACCAAACACCTCCAGTAGTTAATTTTCCAAGGTGAAAATGTCAGAAAAGGAATAAAATACTATTTCATTGAAAATCTGGAAAGGAAACAAAACAAAACTAAAAACAAATACTGATTTTACTATTAAGCAAATGCAGTTTCTTGAGCAACAGACCACTTTTAAAGCCAAAACTAATCAACACTTAAACCCACGAGGATGGCAAGCTTACTTCAACCACGCGCTGAACAAACCTACGTTGCTCAGAGCCCCATAAAACGATTTGGCTTGGAGGGAGGACCAAGCACAATGTGTTTCAGATCAAAATTATCTCTCTTTTAAGGTCTAAGTATGCTCAAAAGTACACCCGGCACCTACTTTGGCAGCAGCGGCAACCCAGGGTAATGGCTAGAAACGGCCATTTCTCAGATGTTAAATCTTCTGTTCTGCTCTGAGTGTTTTGCAGCCATCACAGAAAAATGGAACCTGGCTCCTGCTTGAGCTAGACAAGATATCCGCTTAATATAGGCTCCAAAATTGATGATTAGTACAGCGGGAATAAGGAGAACAAGATATAAATAGAAGATTAAATCGTCTTGGAACTTTTTCCTTGATGTACTGTCTGCCGGCGGGTGTAGTGACGAGTTTATGGAGATGAAAGGATCACTCACGGCAATGCAGCAGGAAGGTTCCTGCGACCCAACACCTCTCCCTGCGGCAGCTCTGCCTTAGCCCCACACCTCTGCTCTCCCCCGCCGCCGTCTGTCCGGCCAGCTCCGCAGGGAAAGCCGTGATTCCCAAGCGGTGCGGGGAGAAGGTGCGTGACGGGCATTGCTTAGCAGGAACGGTCTCGTGGGGATAGCTGAGCCAGGTGGCTGAGAAGGGCTTCAGTAAAACCAGGCAAGGGAATCTGCTCGGGAGAGATTTCGGAGCCTTTGGTGCCTGCCCAAGAACAGGGAACGGTGCTCACCTCTGAACACGTATTCTCCGGGTCAAAACAGAAGGCGGGCGGGAAAGAATAACCCTGAAGGAGCCGCGGAGTCTCGTTCCTCCACGCAAAAAACCAAACACACAACACGCTTTCTTCTTTGCCTCTGAAAGCTCTGCCGATACTTTCTGTCCATCAGTCTTGGCCCCACATCACAAATCCTGAACTAAGGGCCAAGCACGCAGGCAGAGGAAACCCTTAAGTGTGCTTCTGGCTTCACCCTTGAGAGATTAGCCAATGTTAGGTGTTACTTATGAGCTGTCGTCTAAGCTTCCCAGGGCTAACAGGAGGCAGGGAAGACGTGTGGGAACTCGCAGCGGCAGCCAGAAGAGGACTCTTGCTCTGTGCTGCTGCGCTCAGACTGTCCTCCAAGGCGGACAACCCGTATGAAAGGAAGATCATCATTTCATAGAATCATTTGGTTGGAAAAGACCTCCAAGATCATCTATTCCAACCCTACCTGTCCACTGCTAAACCATGGCCCTAAGCACCTCGTCTGCCCGGCTTTTAAATACCTCCAGGGATGGGGACTCCACCACTTCCCTGAGCAGCCTGTTCCAGTGCTTGACAACCCTCTCCGTGAAGAAGTTTTTCCTAATATCCAATCTAAACCTCCCCCGACGCAACCTGAGGCCGTTTCCTCTCGTCCTATCACTTGTTACTTGGGAGAAGAGACCAACCCCCACCTCGCTACACCCTCCTCTCAGGCAGTTGTAGAGGGCGATAAGGTCTCCCCTCAGCCTCCTCTTCTCCAGGCTGAACAACCCCAGGTCCCTCAGCCGCTCCTCACAGCACTTGTGCTCCAGACCCTTCCCCAGCTTCGTTGCCCTTCTCTGGACACGCTCCAGCACCTCCATGGCCTTCTTGGAGTGAGGGGCCCAAAACTGAACACAGCACTCGAGGTGTGGCCTCACCAGTGCCCAGCACAGGGGAAGGATGACTGCCCTGGTCCTGCTGGCCACACCATTCCTGACACAAGCCAGGATGGCGTTGGCCTTGGCCACCTGGGCACACTGCTGGCTCATATTCAGTCGACCGTCGACCAACACCCCCAGGTCCTTTTCCACCAGGCAGCTTTCCAGCCACTCATCCCCAAGCCTGTAGCCTTGCATGGGGTTGTTGTGGCCCAAGTGCAGGACCCGGCACTTGGCCTTGTTGAACCTCATACAATTGGTCACAGCCCATCGACCCAGCCTGTCCAGGTCCCTCTGTAGAGCTTCCTACCCTCAAGCAGATCAACACTTCCACCCAGCTTGGTGTCATCCGCAAACTTGCTGAGGGTGCCCTCGATCCCCTCGTCCAGGTCATTGATAAAGATGTTGAACAGAACTGGCCCCAACACTGAGCCCTGGGGAACACCACTTGTGACTGGCCTCCAACTGGAGTTAACTCCGTTCACCACCACCCTTTGGGCCCGGCCACCCAGCCAGTTTTTTACTCAGCACAGAGTACGCCCATCCAGGCACGGGCAGCCAGTTTCTCCAGCAGAATGCTGTGGGAAACGGCGTCAAAGGCTTTTTTCAGGCAGCACAGATCTGTTACTACACACAGAGAGCTTGCTGTTCCCTGCCTGCGAGCAGAGAGGGACGGCCCGCTCTAAGGAGTTGATCAAGGTAAGACCAGAGGGTTCCTACTCAAGAGAGGAGGGACAAAACTCACCTTCCACACCTGCACAGCGGACATGGAAAAGCAGCGTCGCTTCTCAGACACTCTTGGATTTAAAAGTGACCCCATCCTGGTACCCAAGGCCCACCACCGCCTCATTTCCCAAGAGAAATACTCACCAGCACCTCGAAGAGGAGTGACAGTAACTTGCTGTTCGCCATGAAGGTGCTGTCCAGGACACCCAGGTTGAACCAGCTCCCCAAGCACCGGAAGATTTTGATGAGCATCTTCTCATCGTTACCTGCTTTCTCCACGCACGTCATCTACGGCAGGACAAGGAAGAACTGCTTAGGACCTCAGCTCCAACATGCAATTTCACAAGCAAAATAACAACTAATTTTTGGAAAGCCGTCCTGGAGTCTCTACAATTAGCATCCAGAACTCCCCCATGAATCTTAGCAAGATACGGGGCGCCTGGGACAGTCAGCAGTGATCCCTCCAAGAGGCACACACACCTTTCCGCAATCAAGCGGCAGTGTTGTACCTACGTGGAAGCAGCACTCTGACCAGAAGGCACCTGAGGATGCCCACGCCAGCGGAGAGGACTTGGGCATCTACCTAGGGTGACCGTGTCCCCACGCTGGTTTTGTATTCAGGAACGTGACAGTTCTGCAAACATCCTCTCAAGAGCATGTGGACTTTGGGCATCCTCTCGAAGTCCGCATGAAGCACACTCAAGAAAGAAGACCGCTTCCAGCATCCCTGTCCCTGAGTAAAGTACCCCCAGACTTGGTGAGGCATAGGGGCAGAGCCAAAAACCTCTCAGTCAACTTCAGCTGCTGTTACAGAAGCAAGAAAAGCAGTTTGAGTGTTTTCATTCATTCCCAGCCCATCAGTTTTCTGCAGAATCCCGTCTCGGACTGGTGGAGCACAAACACGAATGAGTTCCATACGTGATACATCCCCGAACTCACTCAAATCTCAATTTAATATTCCTCACCACAAAACAATGGCTGCCAAAGAGAAGATCGGTCCTGAGGGTCAGACCTGCCCCAAAGGCCAACCTGAGGACAGTCCGAACACATCATTGCAGTGTCAGAGACAGGATTTCCAGCGATGGCCAACACTTCTGCTGCACGACAGCACCTAACAGCAACCCTTACCAAAACCTAACACCAAAGGAAGCCCTGACCTCGCCAGGCTGAGGGAAAGGAAGAATAGGTGGGCAGGCAAACCTGGAGAAGGATCCCCGACTCCCTTCTCCCCAGAAGAGAGCCTAGACTGGCCAAGCAACCCTGCACATGAGATCTTCCAGAGATCCTCACTCCTCGCTTGACACTTCAATCCTGAAGATGGAATATCGTACTTCATCACGGTCCCCATACAATTTTTTAAAACCTCATTTTGTAACTCAAGAAAGCGAATTTAGCATTTAAATCCTAGGCAGAAAATTTAATTTTGCTCTTCAGGCAGGTGGTTGAAATGCCTGTGCTGGGATTTACCACGAAAGCTCCAGGCAGATGCAGGGGAAGTCTGAACAAAAAGTCTTACGACAGGCCTATGACCCTCGGCGACCCAACACCGGCGCCTCGCATCGTCTCCGGTAAGGCTGCGAGCAGCCGGGGCGAGGTGATGTTGCCTGTCTCACCGATGTGACAGCCAGACTTCTCCGAAACGTCCTAGGAAGAGAGCTGAGGCCTGGAGATGGCTCGGAGGGACGGCACGGCGCAGGGATTTGAGGAAGGTGAAAAGAGTTTCAGAACTGAAGCGAGGACTCCTTCAAAGACAACTAAACCTACGGAAGAAGTGGAGCTGGGCTCCCCTAACGGCTGCGGTGGTAATGGCACGGAGCTCTGCTGCGATAAATACAGCTTAAGGGGGAAGAGAGTCTTCTCAAGTGAGACCTGAGCTGCTCTTGAGCAGAGGACATAGCTCAACTGTGTCCTGATACATAGGGCGAGAGGAAATGGCCTCAAGTTGCGCCAGGGAAGGTTTAGATTGGATATTAGGAAAAACTTCTTCACGGAGAGGGTTGTCAAGCATTGGAACAGGCTGCCCAGGGAAGTGGTGGAGTCCCCATCCCTGGAGGTATTTAAAAGCCGGGCAGACGAGGTGCTTAGGGACATGGTTTAGTGGTGGACAGGTACGGTTGGACTCGATGATCTTAAAGGTCTTTTCCAACCAAATGATTCTGTGATTCTGTGATTCTGTGCAGCACGCTACTGGGGACGTGCAAAGACGCTGCACGCTAGAGCTAGAAAAGACAAGAAGTATTAATTGAGGAGAAGAGAACATGGTCACACGTAGAACTAAAGCCCTACAGTTTTGCTCATCAAGGAGAAGGAAATCTAAACGACAGAGTAACAGCAAAGGGTAGGCACGTATCGAAGGGAGACTGACATTCTGTCATTTGGAGAAACGCATGAAAAAAAAGACGACTGCTGATGAGACGCTGCGATTAAACGCACCAAACCTCGGCTCCGTCTGGAGCACGGTGATGTTAACCAGCTGCTTGGCGGAATTACAGGCTTGACACGTGCTGCCGAGAGTATGTTATCTTTCCTTCGTTAGATAAGCACCGTGAAATGGTAGATGTTTACGGGAAGCTCTAGAGGCTATGGCACAGGCTCCACTTGAAGCCTGAGTCAGGGATCAGGTTGGCTCCTCATTGACTGAGCTCAAACAACGCTGAAGAACATGAGAAGTCTCTCTGGAAAGGAAGGAGCCAGCAAGGAGCATTTCTTTTCAGTCCCCGAAGCAATTCACCTCAACGCTTACTCACTGCTCCCCAAACTCACCCTGTTTTGGGGCCCACAACAGTCTCGTCGTTGGAGAGCATGAATGCTCCTTGGATGAGGAAGCCTTTGAAGAACAACCAGGAGATTCAGCTCCAGTCTCCCTGTTTGGCCAATACTAAATGCGACCTGCAGCTAAATCATAGAATCACAGAATCATTTGGTTGGAAAAGACATCCAAGATCATCAAGTCCAACCGTACCTGTCCACCACTAAACCATGGCCCTAAGCGCCTCGTCTGCCCGGCTTTTAAATACCTCCAGGGATGGGGACTCCACCACTTCCCTGGGCAGCCTGTTCCAGAATCACAGTTCTAAGTACCTGAATGACCTCCTTCTAACACGTAGAGAGAGAGAGAGATGTGTGTGAATCTAGAGATGATCTAGAGATGATCTAGAGATGATCTAGAGGCGATCTAGAAACGATGTAGAAATCTACCTACACGCACCCGCAATGGGCTAAAGTAATTTCTTGCTTAACCATCAAATAACCCAAAACAACCACAGCCTGCACAGGAATCCAGTCCTAGCCAACTACTGAACCAACAGTCCGGAGCCTAAAGACCTTCTCCTGAACTTAAAGCCTACAGTGCCGGAAGACGCACCACACTCCGTACCACCAGCTAAAACAACGCAGTCCTCACACGGAGAGTCCAGCTGAGAGGATCATAGAATCACAGAATGCTTTGGGTTGGAAGGGACCTTTAGAGGCCATCCAGTCCAACCCCCCGGCAGTGAGCAGGGACATCTTTAACCAGATCAGGTTGCTCAGAGCCCCGTCCAACCTGACCTGGAATGTTTCCAGGGATGGGGCCTCCACCACCTCTCTGGGCAACCCCTTCCAGTGCTTCACCACCCTCAGTGTAAAAAATGTCTTCCTTCTATCCAGCCTAAATCTGCCCTCCTTTAGTTTAAAACCATCACCCCTTGTCCTGTCACCACAGGCCTTGCTAAAAAGCCTGTCCCCATCTTTCCTCTAGGCCCCCTTGAAGCACTGCAAGGCCGCACTAAGGTCTCCCCGGGGCCTTCTCTTCTCCAGGCTGAACAGCCCCAACTCTCTCAGCCTGTCCTCGTAGCAGAGGGGCTCCAGCCCTCGGAGCATTTTTGTGGCCTCCTCTGGACCCGCTCCAACAGCTCCATGTCCTTCTTGTGCTGAGGGCTCCAGAGCTGGATGCAGGGCTCCAGGTGAGGTCTCAGCAGAGCAGAGCAGAGGGGCAGAATCCCCTCCCTCGACCTGCTGGCCACGCTGCTGGGGATGCAGCCCAGGATAGGGTTGGCCTTCTGGGCTGCAAGCACACACTGCTGGCTCAAAACAACAGTTGAGAAAGTCATTACGTTTTCATAACTAGCTCCATTTTCAATCCAGCGCCAACAACAGGAACCTGACTGTCATTTTGATCCGCTTGGAACTGGAATATATAAAACCAGTTTGTTTCACACAGAGAAGCTTTTTGATCACATCCAACCTGGAATAATCTGGATCAGTGATGTGGATGGGGAGAAGAAGCTGCATGAACTTCTTTAGCAGTTGACCAGGGCTCGGTCGCTGCTTGGTTTCCTTACCAGCAGAGAAATGACCGTGCTGGAATAGTACGCCAGATCTTCTATGATTTCGGTACGGCGGTTGGCTCCGATGCGCAAGGATCGGCTGTGAACCTCTTCTGGCAGCACCGTGAGGATTTCCAGCAGGAAGGGCAGTGATGTAACATCATTGCTGTACCTGAAACAACGGGGAGGAAGGACAGTGCATGAAGGCAGGCGAGAGCCAAGCGCATGCAGAAAACCTAAATACCGGCAAGTAGGTTAACAGCACGCTGAGAGAAGGAGGGGCATTTTGAAGAGTTTCGGGGGCATTTCGAAGAGTTTCGGGGGCATTTCGAAGAGTTTCAGTGCCAGTGTTATGGCACACACTCCAGTGTCCAGCTGCGAGGGCAGAGCGCTGCCGAGAGGAGTCTCGAGTGGTTTAGCTCCAGATTTTCAACAGGAAAATGGCAAAAGCTTTCCCAGCCCACGAGCACATCGTGTCCAAGTGCCATTGCCCAGAAAAATCAAGTTCCCTCCCGCTACAGAAATACCACGGGACAGCCTCAGCACGGCGATCTCCCCCAAAAAGACAGTCTCAGCGTGTGGCATCCCGTGTCGGCAAACACAGGACAGCGAAAAGCGCTGTCAGACAGAAACTGGGCGTTACCGCACCAGCCGAGCGAGTGCCTCGGGCCACCCGACAGCAGCAGCGAACGACTCGACCTCCCTGTTCAATCCTGCGCTACGGCTGACGCTGGGAGGGGATGAGGGATCATCACGTAACAAAAACAGGGATGAAGAAAATCGCTGAGGCTGAGAGAGTCGCGTCCGCGGAAGCGCGCACGGCCTCCCCGTTACACAGAGCCACAGACAGACCCACCTCTCCCTGCCATGATCCAAACCACTTTAAATTATTGATCAAGAAAGAAAAACTTTCCTGTTGTCAGGCCGTTTGCTGCTGCGTGCCTTTTCGGACCGCGCAGGTCTACCCGATCTCAACATTTGCTCAAGGAACAATATAGAGTTTAACGATATAAACAATTACTTACTTTTCAACCAGTGTTTGTACACAGCCTTTCCAAGAAGCCATCTGCAGGGCAAGGTCTGCTATTGCTAAAGCAAGCTGAAAGGGCAAGAAGAAAAAAGAAAAAACACAGCTCAGTGTGGTGGCTGATGAAATCTGCCCAACGGCACGGGAGAAAGGGTGCTGCGACCCTCAGACCTGAGCTCGGCAGGGCTGGCAGGTAACTCCCAGCCTGCAGAGGCAGGATATTAATTCACAATATCCCCGTTGTGCGCGTAATCCCCATGGTTAACTGCAGAACACCCACCGCCCCGACGGGGTGATATTCTCCGCTGGGCTCTTTAGGGGCTGAACAGGCACCCTCGCCTCAGTCTGCGCAGCATCTGCGTCGCAGAGCCGTGTCGATAAGGTGTAGAGATAACGGGAATGCCGTATAGAGAGCAAAGGGATTTCCGAGAACATGCCGGGGCCTCAGGAGAAATTCTCCTGGTCACCCAGGGCGCTGCTGGGCAGAGCAATGTTTTTTTCTCCGTTGCAGAGCGCAGGGAAAAGCCCAGGAGCAGCTGTTCCTCCTCTCGCCCGCTCCAAACAGCAAACAACAGGATAAATTAATTAACTAAAGGAGCCAAATAATGAAGGAGGGCAAACAATCCTGTACTGGGAGGCACGAGCGGGCTGGCTGCAGGCATCGACCTTCTCTGTTCTCCATGCTGGAGGAAAAGCAACCCAGGGAGACCAAGGGTATTGTGACCAAGGGCATTGGCTCAGAAAAAGTCAGAAGTGACAAAAGCTGGAGCTGGCCACCATCGGTGTGACCTGCAGGCAAGCAATGACTGTAAGGAACGGCTCTAGCAGGGCTGCGACGCAAGCCCGGCTACCAGTCTGCTCTCAACAGCAAGTTAGGACCGAACGGTCCAGGCTTTACTGCCGAGAGCGGCCTCAGACCTCTCTCGCTCACAGACGTTTGCAGAGCAGCTCCTTCCACCCCTCTGCTCAGCACCTACCTGGGTTACGATGACCGGTGACAGGTCTTTCAAGTTCTGGATGTGGGACAGCAAAGAGTCCCGTAACGAAGCGTGGGAGTCCGTGGGGAGTTCGTAGAAGGAAGTCTGTATCTTCATCTTCATGGTCTGTGCCGCGAAGTAGCACGACTCCACATCCTGACGGATCTGCAGCAGCTGGTCGGAGATCTCCCAAGCGTGGACCTGGAGGCAAAGCACGGCATCGTCAGCAAGCAGGCAGGGGAAGCTGGAGCAAACGGAGCAGGTACCAGCAGGCCTAAGGTGGGCTTAAGAGAAAGCCCGAATTCCCCCAGATGAAAACGCAATCCTCGCCATCAAAACACCCCCCTAATTTTCACCGGGAGAGTCCATGCCGCGTTGCTGTCACAGCTCAGGCCACGGGGGCTGGCTAACGAAGGTGCCGGGGCAGTGACACCCAGCGGATGAGCTGAAGGAGCTGATCAGCTTCCAGCACCCACCCAACATCAGCGGAGACGCTCGTGGCCTCAGTTACCACAATCCCTCCGGGAGAGCAGATTAGAGAGCGGATCTGATGCCCGACCTTGCAGTGAAGAGCAACAAAAGAGGCTTTTTCGGGCTAGGGTGGGTGATTGTTGCGCCTATTACACGGCAATAAAACCGGAGAGAGCCCAGCAAGGGACAAATGGGAAAAGGAGGATTGGATAAAGGTCTCCCCAGATCAACATAACGATATGTAATGGCAAGATTGAAGCCACCGGGCCCATCTAAGAGCACACACTGGGACCGGTGACTCCACAGCAGCCTACGGATGCGCCAAAGAGCTTGGAGGAGAGCCAGCAACGAGGGAAATCATCGTCTGCCCGGCCTCAGAGAGGCAACGAGCGGCCACCTGGCTGGTACAAGACCGAAGGCTTTGCCAGAAGCTACAGGGAGAGCGCTGGGTGAGCCAGAGGACCGGTGGGCACCGCCGGGCAGACCCCGTGCCACCCTCGCCTGGCTGAGACGGGGGAACAGGCAGCCACGGGGGACAAGCCCTTTACACCCCAGGCACCGTTTAGACCTGCGGAAGCATCTGCTGCACGGGGTTTGGTGGGAAAACGAAGCCAGGCAGGGAAGGAAAGCTTGGCTGGGCCACCAAGCGTCACCAAACCCCACCAAGGGACAGCGGAGCCACTGCCGGAGCACGTCGGCACGGCTTGGGAAGAAACCCTTGGATCCAGGGTCTCCTGTTAAGGAACGAGATCTTCAAAGGACTTGGACGGTCAGTAGAACACTCTTCCTTTCCCGAAACATCTGCAACACATTTTAGTTTTGGTAAGATCATTTGTTTTTTCTTAAAAATTAACGGTTTATTTTTCCAAAACACTTGAAATCTGAATTTCTGGGCATACTTAAGCTCAAACTAATCAATTCACACAATTCACCCCAAGTGCCGCAGCCCCCCTCTGACCTGCACCCCGAAAGCTGCTGCACACCAGCCACGGGCACTCGGAAGGAGCAGGCTGACCACATCCAACACTCATTCAGACTGTATTTTCCAGCACTATAATCACTATGAAAATCACTCTATTGAGACTCCGAAAGATATCTCTGATAGAAAATAAGGGTCCTGGGACTGGAGGATGGCGGATATTTCTAATTTTTTTTTCTTTGGGGGCGATAAAAGACAGTTCCAACCAACATTACCGATGCACAAATATCGCAGCCCAAAAGGAGGAGTTCCCTAAAAGCCTCGTGTTAACTGCCAGCGAGGCAGGACCCCACAACCACCACAGAGAGGACTTTA
This sequence comes from Balaeniceps rex, assembly GCA_013401315.1. Classification (NCBI taxonomy): domain Eukaryota; kingdom Metazoa; phylum Chordata; class Aves; order Pelecaniformes; family Balaenicipitidae; genus Balaeniceps; species Balaeniceps rex. Next base: position 17,037 of record VYZW01003047.1, on the reverse strand, counting down.
TGTGTGTGTATATAAAATCTATCCAGGTCCAACAGCGCAGTGAAGGGAACAATTAAATAAATTCAATATATTAAAATCGCCTACGGTACAAAGGATTGAATGTTTCCAGGGATGGGGCCTCCACCACCTCTCTGGGCAACCCCTTCCAGTGCTTCACCACCCTCAGCGTAACAAAATTTCTTCCTTCTATCCAGCCTAAATCTGCCCTCCTTTAGTTTAAAACCATCACCCCTTGTCCTGTCACCACAGGCCTTGCTAAAAAGCCTGTCCCCATCTTTCCTCTAGGCCCCCTTGAAGCACTGCAAGGCCGCACTAAGGTCTCCCCGGGGCCTTCTCTTCTCCAGGCTGAACAGCCCCAACTCTCTCAGCCTGGCCTCGTAGCAGAGGGGCTCCAGCCCTTGGAGCATTTTTGTGGCCTCCTCTGGACCCGCTCCAACAGCTCCATGTCCTTCTTGTGCTGAGGGCTCCAGAGCTGGACGCAGGGCTCCAGGTGAGGTCTCCCCAGAGCAGAGCAGAGGGGCAGAATCCCCTCCCTCGACCTGCTGGCCACGCTGCTGGGGATGCAGCCCAGGATAGGGTTGGCCTTCTGGGCTGCAAGCGCACACTGCTGGCTCATGTCCAGCTTTTCTTCCACCAGTACCCCCAAGTCCTTCTCCGCAGGGCTGCTCTCAATCCCCTCATCCCCCAGCCTGTATTGATATCGGGGGTTGCCCCGACCCAGGTGCAGGACCTTGCACTTGGCCTTGTTGAACCTCATGAGGTTCGCACAGGCCCACCTCTCCAGCCTGTCCAGGTCCCTCTGGATGACATCCCGTCCCTCAGGTGTGTCAGCTGCCCCACTCAGCTTGGTGTCATCTGCAAACTTGCTGAGGGTGCGCTCGATCTCGCTGTCTATGTCGTTGATGAGAATATTAAACAGCACTGGTCCCAGTACGGACCCCTGAGGAACACCACTTGTCACTGGTCTCCATTTGGACATCGAGCCGTTGACCACTACCCTCTGGTTGCGACCATCCAACCAGTTCCTTATCCACTGAACGGTCCACCCAGGATTCTGTCTGTTTGCCGGTTATAAAGCACTTTATAAGCAAAAATCCAGGTGGTGATACCAGCCACTGCTAGATGTAGACGTTACCGTTCTTCATGCACCTGAAGCTGCCAGGATGAACAGAAATCCAAGGGAAAAAAAGGCTTTCCCTTAACTCGACCTGGACCATCCACCTGGAAAAGCAGATCCAGGCTGTCACCTTCCCTAGTCCTTCACAGTCACAAACTTCTCCTGCTAAGCTGACATTTAGGCATTGTGGGGAGGAAAAAAAGCTTTTTGGGATGCGCCCACCGCTCACCCCCAGTTATCTACAAGGGAAGCAGAGCGTTGTGTTGCATTGCATCGGCACAGCAGGGCTCGGCGATTCAGCCAAGCAACAACAGCAGCTGATACCCCGTTATGGAAATAATGGGGTTTTTTGTTGAAAATCCGATTCGGGTTCAGGAGGTCCAGGAGGTTACCACAGGCTACCTGCGTGGAAATCTCTGGAAATCAAAGGAGAGCTCGGTCAGACATCCCCGGTGCGTCAGGGCTGACACAAAACCCACAGCGTGGTCTCGGATATTTTTATTTTTCAAACTTCAAGAACCCTCCGCACAAGGGCACCTTGGCGTTACCCTCGCCCCATCCCCAGCCTAAGCACGGAAAGATAAAATGAGGCAGACCGATGTCTTATTTGACTGAACTTAACCACCCAGAATTTTTTTTCACTTCACGAACCTAGGGTGGCGTTAAAAATGAGCTGATGTCTATATAATGGAGCAGGATTACTGCTCTTAAGGTTTAGCATGGTTAAAAAATGCAAAATTCAACCTGGAAGCAGACTTCAGATGAGCATTTCTGAGCCTGAACCTCGCGACAAGGCCACGGCTTTGCAGTCCTCATCTCCGACATCCTTTAAGCCGCAGGAATCCAGCGTGAAATAAAACCTCTGTATTTTTTAAAAACAACCCTTCTAGTCCTCATTTCAGCCTTGGTAGCAAAGGAGGTTCGATCGCAACCTTTGGCCAGTTGTTCCAATGGCTAAATACCCATTTTTTTAAAAAAATGCAGCCTGTCTAGCCCTGTCTTCCCACTGCATTTAATGTCCTCAGAGTAAAGAGCCCCATCTGTTACTGAGAATTCGATCCTTCATCGGCAAAATGGGTACAGACCACACAGCCAAAAAGAAATAACAGGCGCAGTGGTTACGCCGATAAATCCCAGTTCGGTGGTTCAGCGAGCTCCCCCCGCGAGCACTCCCGTACCCCGGCTTATTGGATTCAGTAATTAAAACCCCTCCGACTTCGGTTTCTTTCACACCTTCAGTATTGCACCAGATAGAATCGTGTTACGTGACTTTATTGCCTGGATTTTCCCAAATGTAAAATGAATTTGGCGCTTCTGTTCTAGGATGAGAAGAAACGGCCTCAAGTTGCGCCAGGGGAGGTTTAGATTCGATAATAGGAAAAATTTCTTTACTGAAAGAGTGGTCAAGCATTGGAACAGGCTGCCCAGGGAAGTGGTGGAGTCCCCATCCCTGGAGGTCTTCAAAAAACGTGCAGACGCGGCACTTTGGGACATGGTTTAGTAGGCATGGTGGTGTTGGGTTGACGGTTGGACTGGATGATCCTAGAGGTCTTTTCCAACCTTAATGATTCTGTGATTCTATGTTCCTCCCATGGTCCCCATCCGGAGAGCAACACCAGCATTCAAATTTTTGCTTTTAATACACTTGAGAAGCCTCCTTGCCATTCTCCATCGATCTTTTGCCGTTCAGAGACCAAACAAATTCATCTTGAAATTAAAAATAATCATGTTTCAAAACTTATCCATCCTTTGCAGGAAGGCGGGTGCCCAGAAACAGCATGGTCTCTGACACGTCACCAGCCGATGCCGGAGAAACCAGACGTCCCGGGTCAGCGGTCAGGCACGTGCCCAGGGGTCTGCAGCATCACGCAGCGGGAAGAGACGAGGCCACGAGCAGTTTGCCAGGTTGTTCCAAGACTTCAGGTCAAGGTCAGGATGATCCAGTCTTATTCCCAGCAAAAAACCAGTCTCTTTTGCATACGGCGAAGTAAAATGCTGATTTCTTTATGGTCGATATTAGCACGGGGCTCAGCTCCTGAATCTACTCCCTGAAATTTTGGCGGAAGATATTTCTACAGCCGTTTTAGCCCATAATGTATCACCTGAGCTGACTGGCAAATCCAAAAGCACCCAGACACGAGATTAAGGTGTCAGGGACCCTCAGACCACCCTGAGACGCTCAGCGCTCTGGTGTTCTCCTGTCTCCTCCTCCCTTCTCCATTTAAAACTTCAAGCAAACAATTGCATCCAAATACAACGGAAAGAGCCCAAAAAGACGCATAATAATTGCCTTACACTCCACCTCAGCGGCAGGAGGATCCATCCCTGCCACAATCCACTGCCACATCCAGGCGGGAGCAGGAGAGCTTCACTCTTCATAGCTTTCAACAGCACACCGCACATTTTCTCCGTGGGACCGTCACCTCGCTGTAAATGCCGGTCCCCGTCACGTCCCGGCCACACGTGAGGTTGGCTGCTAGCCCTCGTCTCCAACCTCAAGCTGCTGCTGCGAATCGCTTTTACCTTTGAACTTTGCTGCAGCAACAGGCTGGGGGGCGGGCGGACGGACGAGACTGCCCACAGACACACGGCCGGCCGGGCTTGCTTCAACGGGTGCTCACCAGGCTTTGAAGCCATCGCTTGCGATGTTGAAGGAGAGAGTCCTTCCGGAGCTGCCTCCTTTCAGACGAGCTCCTTCGCTGTTACCAGGCTTTGATCCTTCCTTTCCAGCTGCCTCTGTGACCACGGTCTGTTAAATGAGCTTTCTCCAATAACTCCAGCTATTACTGGTGTATAACTCGCCTGTAAAAACTTCAAAATGGGTAGTAAGGAAAATTTGGATGTATTTCTGACGGAAAAGTCCCTACGGATTTATTTATGCTCACCAGGTAATCCCCAAGCCAGTAATAAACGAAAAGCCCTTCTTAAGAAACTAAATAACTACAACAGCTAGGATCACACCAGACCCTCTGCGACTCGTATTAAAAAGTTTCTCAGCTGTATTAAAGGGCACATATTTTCCACAGCGTTTAGAATTGAACAGTTACGGACACGGCGGCAGAAAGGGGGGCTCGGCAGTAAGCGTGTAAGGAGATCCTACCCAAAAGCACGCAAAAATCAAAGCCAGGGAGCTCCAGATCCGCTATAGAAGCGATAATCTAACTGTCTGGAAGTCACTGGTTCAACAAAGACGGCAAAATTATTAATGGTTTTGTGATCACTAATGACTGAGGGTACTAAAAGAAGCTATTTGCACGCCCAAATTTTACTGCAGCGTATTCAGAAATTATATAAACCCTTCAAGAGCTGAAATAAGTTGGCTTGTGCACCCTCAGACAGCTCCAACGATGATTACTTGGACCGTCAATCAATATGTAGGGGGAAAAAAAAAAAACCCTGAAGTAGTTATTTAGCAAGAATAGATGTATACGGCAGCAGAACAGGTAAGGAAGACCTTAAAGAAATGGCAGGTTGGGAAATAAATAAATTCTCAGTCTTTGGCTGCGGCTATCAAATACCCAATCTGTATCTCACTGCAAAGAACACCTCTCGCCGACAACCAGAGAGCAGCCGAGTACTTCAGGAGATTAACGTTATCTGGGGAATGTTTTCTGGGCGCGTGACAACAAAGTATTTCCAAGATGTTAGAAGAGAATGATTTTAGATTCTAGCGTTGACCACCAGATCGCTAAAAAAAAGGGAGTAAAGAGCATCCTCCAGATTACAAGCGCTTGTGGGAAGGAAGACAACATGCCGTCACCATCAGATTGTGCAAGGAACAGCCTCGCAAACCACCCCGACTCTTGTGGGCTTTTTGGGTTTGTTTTTTAAACAAAAATTGCCTCCCTACTGAGAACATATGAACACGGAGGGGCAGACAAGGCTCTTCTGCAAGCGTACAATTCAGCCCGTCTTGGAAGTTTTAAAAATGAAGGCTCGTTCCTCATTTTCACCTATGAGCAGACTCGGCTCCAACCGGGTTTCCAGAGAGATCCGTGAAGATGAACTAACCCAGCCCGGGTGACAACATCCCCTTCCCTAACCCTAACCACACGGCGGGTGACACCCCCGAGGACCTTATCAACCATCAGATCAAACTAAACCAGTCTTCACTTTCCAACCCCAACTATTTTTCATTTTTTGTTGCACAACGCCTCCTACATCCTACCGCGTAGACCCTTCTAGAGCAAAGGCGTTTGCCTGTAGCCTGTTGCACTTGAGGGCTAAGACCAATCGTATTATAAATAGCTCAGAAATGATGTTGCCATTACTTTACGAAAGGATTTTTACATAAAAATGAGGCTGGTTTACAGTCAGAAGCAAAGGTGCTCTTGCAGAGACGTACCGAGGCTCCTGGGGAGGAAGGAGCCGAGTGCCATCGCAATGTTATAAAGAAATCACGAGCTGCCATTCCCATCTGTACGTAAGAGTCCACGGGCTTAAAGTTCGGCTTCCTCCAGTCCCCTAGGATCTGTCTGCGCGTAGTCTTGCTCACACGGGTAAGATTTTCTTTTACCATCTATCTAACTTCATACCGGGGTTCAAAATTTATCACCGAGCTCTGACGATCACCACCCAAAGGGCTTTGTCTTCACGCACCCGGCTTCTAGAGGCAGATAAAAACCAAAACCCTACGCTAAAGAGCGGAACATTTGCAGCTTGACATTTAATACTGGGATGAAATATGAGTTGGGTATTTACACGGCTGCGACAACAAGAGACAAAGATGTAAACAAGGAGAGCCTAGGGACTTTCTTCACACAAAGAAAAAACCCTCCTCACAAAAAAAGCAGTATTTCTTTCAATTTTAACTAACGGGTAGATGAGAAGGCATTTGTTTAGAGATGACTTGTAGCGTTAGAACCCCACAAAATTATAATTGAAAACATTTGCATAAAAAAAAAAAAAGGCAAATGTATTTTTCATCATTTTACTGTTCACTTTTTGCAGTTCCATCGCTTTTCTGCAAGGCAAGAGGACCGATGCCGAGCGAATTTCACCGTGCTGGTGGCATGCAGAGGGCCGAGATCATCACCTGGAGGACAGGAGCCTGCTACAGAAGCACTAAGATTCATGAACAAAGCATCAGACTAAATCAATTCAAATAAATGTTTTAAACAAATAAAAACCTTCTACCGAAGGGGGGGCAAGAAAAATGCAATTGAGCGGAATGAGTACCCCGTGCCCAAACCACCCACACCTACCTCAAGCCTGCCAGCACCATCCTCACAAAGCCTATCCACAAAAGCAGCCACGTGCCCCGACGTTAAGGCTGCTCTTCGGCAGTCATCATGATGATGTCACCCAAGCTCTTACACAAACGCAGCCTTGATGCAAGAACCTTGACGCAAAGAACCTCAGCTCTGGAGCTGGGTGGAGACAGAGCTGGCAAGATGCGTCATTCCTGGAGAGAAGAGCTGGGTGGTTTGCAGCTAGAAGGAAATTCAAAAAGGACCTCAAACGGGAGGTTGGAAACCGTAAGCGACTCTCAAAGCTAAGTAACGTTGCCTCTTCTGCTCAGAAGAGGACGCACCGCTCAAGAGGCAGAAGGATTTTAGGTAGGAGGACACATCTACCAGCCTTAACGCAGAACCACCTCCCCAGCTCCAGTCACAGGCCCGGTCCCCAAACCATGGCGTGTCCACACCAGAAATCTCCAGGAGAAAAGGGACCGTCACCTTCCTCGCAGATACCTCGGCTGTTCTCCAGCTCACGCAGAAGGACATCTTCATAGAATCACAGAATGGTTTGGGTTGGAAGGGACCTGTAGAGGCCATCCAGTCCAACCCCCCTGCAGTGAGCAGGGACATCTTTAACCACATCAGGTTGCTCAGAGCCCCGTCCAACCTCACCTGGAGTGTTTCCAGGGATGGGGCCTCCACCACCTCTCTGGGCAACCTGTGCCAGCGCTTCACCACCCTCAGTGTGAAAAATGTCTTCCTTCTATCCAGCCTAAATCTGCCCTCCTTTAGTTTAAACCCATCACGCCTTGTCCTGTCACCACAGGCCTTGCTAAAAAGCCTGTCCCCATCTTTCCTACAGGCCCCCTTGAAGCCCTGCAAGGCCGCACTAAGGTCTCCCCGGGGCCTTCTCTTCTCCAGGCTGAACAGCCCCAACTCTCTCAGCCTGGCCTCGTAGCAGAGGTGCTCCAGCCCTTGCTGGCACCACATCACCTTCTGGCCCCACATCGCCTTCTGGCCCCAGTACTATCAAGCAATCATCAATGAGGGAACGAGCTTACGGCAGCTAACGTTACGGCTCCTGAGGGACGTTCCCACCACCTACTCCTCCAGGCCCACCAACCGCCAGAAGTGACTTCAGTTCAGCTGATGAGACCCTGGAGACAGCGGAGACAGAGCAAGAGCAGCAAAACGGGCACTACGTATTTTGAAGGATGAGGGCTGGACAAAGGGATGAAGAATTGCCCGGACATCTCAAGAGCTGCCATTGTTTGACGGAGTGTGGCAGGAAGCATCCCTGAAAATCTGCACTTGGCTTTGACCAGCCCGAGTCTGAAGACAGATGAGAATCCTGCGGAAACGCTCGCTGCATCCCTTCGGAGCAGAACATCAGGCATCAAAACACTTGAGATGTGAATTTAAGAAAATTGATGGAGTTTGGCTACGCACATCTAACCAAAGGACGTGCAAATGGCCCTAAGCAGCTGCGGAGGCCCTAGCTGCTCCCTCAGCCCCAAAGCCAGTTTAGAACTAGAGGATGACCAGAAACAAGCAAGTTCCACCTGAATTTAATCTCCTAGTACAGAGCAGGAGACCATCAGTAAGATGGAGGGGTTCACTGCTGTACCGCATTAGGTGCTAACATCGGAGAGAGCTCGTATCGGCTCAACTTCGCTCGTTCCAGCCAGAAACCTTCAATGACAAATCTTTCTAGAGAAGCCAACTTGGGAAAAAGGAGCGTCCAGTCCATTCGATCCCGGCTAGCAGAAGAGTTACTCGCAGAACGAATGTCCCAGCTATACGGGAGCTGAAGCACCAGCCAGAGGAGCTCCTTAAATTTTAGGGATCCTTTTTAGACGAAGGCTGGCTTGAGCCATAAAGCTGTGAAAACGGGGGAGGCTTCACGCTTGAAAGGCAGCCACAAAGCGTTTCTCTTACACCCCGGCCTACCGACGAAGAGCTGACTGTTTCCATTCGTCGGTCAAGTGCTACCTCCAAAGTATGATATGCCCAAGGTCGTAATCCCCAAGCCAAGCCTGTTGACAAACCCTCTGGGCTATTGAGCAGCCTCTCCCCAGGGTCCCGTACAGGCTTTTGAAGGACGGTTCTAAAGGACATCACCGCGCTGAGCTCAAGCAAGCTTTGGGCAAAGACAGTGCATTCAAAGTCAAGTCTTCTGCTCGACAAGACTTTGAAGACGACTTAAGAGGGCCAGTAAGGGTAGGCATCTTCCAGTGGACAGCCTGCCAGCCGACTTAGGTTTGTTATTGAGAAAACAGATGGCAGCTTGTGCGCTGGAGACGTGGTTTCACCACGAGGCCAGGATTGGTGACGGGAGCCTGGCAAAGACCCCTGAAATTTCTCTCCTTTTCCACACACCAAATGGAAGGAAGGAATGGGCCTGTTAAACACCACTCTAAGAGACGGACACCAAAACAGCACGAAGACGAATTATGAGCTGGAGGTGCTGTGAGAATCAAGAGCTTCCAGCTCAAAAGGAAAGTACGTGGTGGGCCTTTTGGCAAAACCTTGCCGCAGAGGCAGCATTTCCTTCTGAACTTCCACCAACGTGTTTAACTTGCATTTTTTTCCCCCCAAATTATAATCTCACGCCCCTTCCTTGAAAGGATTCAACTGCTACCGTAGGCAATCTTTACCACAGATGATTTACCCCGTAGCACGGAAGACTTTGATAAGACAGCAGAAAAACCTAAAACTTAGAACCACAGAATAACCAGGGTTGGAAGCAGCAGAGCTGGCGGTCTCAGGTCAAACCCTCTGCTCAAAGCAGAAGCAACTTAAGTCAAGCTCATTCAGGGCAGATGCGAATGTCTCCAAGGACGGAGACCTCCTCAATCCTGGTCTTTGTTCCAGAGTTTATCCATCTTAATGGGACAACTTGGTCTCCTAAAGCCCAAAACACAACATTGCTCTCCAGCCGGTTGTCCCAGGCTGACCCACTGCATGGGGTTTTCGCATCCTGGGGAAAGGACGTGGAATTGGCCTTTGCTGAACTGCCCGAGGGCCCTGTGAGCCCGTTCCTCCACCCACCGAGGTCCCTTGGAAAAGCAGCCCTGCCTCCAGAGTATCAACCGCTCCTCCAACTTGGTATCGTCCGTGAACTTGCTGAGGGTGCGTCTGTCTTATCATCCAGGTGATTAACGAAGACGTTCAGGAGTATCCACACAACTATCGACCCCTGGGGAACGCCACTCGTAACTGGCCACCAGCTGGACTTCAGGTCGATGACCGCTACTGCTTAAGCCCAGCGACTGGGAGAGTTTGCCAACCATCAGGTCCAGCTCTCTCCAGTTGCGTTACAGAAACACCATAGGACACCATGTTGAAAGCCTTGTTAAACATCAAGGAACAGGACATCCACTGCTCTCCCCATCCACCACGCCGGCCACCTTATCACAGGAGGCTACTCAGTTGGTCAGGAAACTTGTCTTGTCCGCTGATAGTCCAGAAGACACATCGTTCTCTCTTTCGCAACCTTTTCTACCCATTGCTTTTGGCCATATATGGGCAAATCTCTTGGTATGTAGCATTTAATGCTTCAAAAACCCCAGACTAGCATCAGCAGAGGGCTTGGGCTGAATATCACTCTGCAGTCTGGAGCATCTCAGTGACCACGGAATGAACGCAGCCCCTTGTACAGAGGGTCACTAAGGTCTCCTCTCCGCACACCGGCACACAGACCATCTTCCAAAGCTCTGTCAAGATGCCGTCACCTCTCAAAAATCCATCGAGGGCTCAGCAGCCTGCAGGAGACAAGGTTATCTCCAGCTCTGGCGAGGGCGGCTACGCTGTGAGCAATCATAAACAAGCAGCTCACCTCCAGAACGGCGCTTTTAAACCCGTGCTTCCTTCGGATGTGCCAAAACAGATCTCCAGACGTCCCTCCGCAGCATCTGCTCATGCGTTTGTGCCCAGTACAACTGGCCGAGTGCCCCAATAGACAAAAAAACCATCAGATCAAGGCCAGCAACCCCGTCCTTGGGTACTTGGTTATGGGGGTAACCAGCAATAAGCCTGAATCTGGGGATTTCCCGTTTATACCGCTTTGCTGGTAACCTGAATCACGCATTTTGGGTCAGGCTGAAACCTTGTTGACCAGGATGGTTCGAGCGATGGCCCCACCATCGTTGCCACAGGACCAGATCTAAGCTCAAAGCCAGCCCTGCTCCGAGCAGCAGGGGGGACTGGAGACCCTCAAATGGAGACCCTCAAAGACGCCTTTTCCCATGATCCTCTGACGTTATTTCAGGTAGGGAAGGGGAAGAATTAGCCTGACATTTAGAAGAGCGATGAGCCTGATGCACACGGCCTACGAGCAGCAAAAATGCATCTCCTGCGCCGTGCCCGTGCCACACGGCAGCAGGAGGGAGCGCGGAGGGGGGCAAAGCGGTGCAGGACTGCCAGGGCCACAGGCGGATTTTGGCAGGCAGCTCTTTGGTTTGGGATGAAGGGTCCCTGAGGGTTGGACAACCCCAACCCACGCCAGCCTCAAAGCGACAGGCAGCACCAAGCCCACAAGCGTATACAAAGGAAGAGCGACGTGATGACGCCAAACAAATTTAGCGTCCGAGACGCTGAAATGAATCTGTAACATCTGCTTTTACACCTCCAAGGAACTCGGGAGGGGATGGTATGAGCTGGCCGTGTCGGATGCCGCAGCCAACTGGCACCCAAAGGCTCCCTCGACCACTCGGCTGCAGGCGACGCGGGGATTTTACATTGACTTCTCTGGTCATCATCCTAAAATGAAAAAGCTTTAAATAGTGTTCGTAAACAAGAGGGAAGCCCGCGAGCGCCTGCCTTTGTCCGCCTCCCGGGTTCTCCTCGCAGAGACGATCTGTTTCTCACGCGTTTCGCGGGCGCCTCTCCACACACGCACCGATCGCGGGGTGCAAGGGCGGCGAGATTTTATTTCCCTTCAAATGGTTTGGGAAAGGATTGCAAAATCATTTCCAGCAGGCTTTAATTAGTAAAGCTGTTTGTTGTTTGGGTGTTTTTGTTTTTTTTTTTAGTTTAATTAGTGGTTATACTTCTACCCAATATTATCAATAAATTAATCTTACGGACAGATCAAAGGAAATCCATATCAGAATTAGTCACTTCCATGAACCCTGTCTGGCTACGAGCCACGTACAATTTCCACCTCCTAGAAAGCACTTTATGAATCAACATTAAATCACAAACCAACCTACATTTAACCCACACCGAAAAAAAAACCCCAACGCACCAGCTCGCAGCTGCTTATCTGTGCCGCACATTTTACGCACGCTCCGCTCCAACGACAAGCTAATGAAGAAAACACTTAAGAAATGGGGATCAGAAAGCTGAGCACATCTGAAACAAGTTTAATCCCTACATTTGGTACGGCTCTTCCGCGTTAAAGAAACTCCAACTAGTCTGGAATTAGCCTTTATGAAACTCCAAGCATACAGTGTAGTTTTTACTGGTTGAATGATCCTCAAATTCTGTGGTTTAGGTAAACTTGTACCTACAGCCAACCTCTTCAGCGCTGCACAAGACACAGGCGAGCTCACAACCGCTCTTCAAGATACTCCGTTACGGCATGCCTCGTTTCCCTGAAATAATTAGCAGTTAAAGCGCAAGAAACGATTTTACAGGGGGAGGGGATGGACAAATCTGAACCGCCCAAGCCAATCACTACCAGTGACCTCACCGACGCCTCTCGGCAGCGCCCTGTCAGCGCCACGGAGCGATTCAGGCACACACAGACTAACGTTTCAGCTTTAGCTTCTGGTTCCCACGACGGCTCTAGCGCGTGATGACCACCCCGGCAAAGAGCAAGATCTTAAGCCAACGTGACAACTCCAGAAATGCAAAAAACAGCGGCAACCCAATCCCCACAGCCCATCCGAGCAGAGGCAAACAGTACGGAAGCAACCAAGACCGAACCGCTCAAATATCAAACAGGCAACAAACCGCTCACGTGCATCTCATCAAGCACTATCTCGGCTGATAACGAATATTTAATTCAACGACGGGCATCGTTTGCACGGAGATGGTTTGTGAAGAGAGTCCAAAGCAAGGACCTTCAGGTTGTTAAATCCAAGTGACTCGATCCAGCTCGAGATACAAGGAGACCTTGTTTACAAAATAGTAATGAAAAGGAGCACTTGGTCAGCGCAGCCCATGAGTCGAGGCTCAGTGGATGACACTCCCCGCCTGCGGCTCGTCACCGGTGACAGTCAGCAAGCAGCCGAAGTGGAGAATCAGTTATTTTCCCTATTGACCCACCTAGAGAAGTCAGGCACCAAAACCCACCCCGCTCTCCGCTTTTACATTTTTATGTCAACCGCTGGACACAAAATCCTCACTTGAAGCTCACCGCCGAGGTCGTACCTCCAATAAAGCCGATGCCCTGCACACTGCGTTTCAGGAGCATGTTGTTAAAGAGAGAGAAGAAGGGGTGAAGGGTGCCGAAAGCCAGCAAAGGAGTTTCGATTTTCAACCTTCCCCTAAAAGCTACCGCCCAACGCGCACGTCCCACGAGCAGGCTTCTCCCCCGCCACTCGCTGCAGCCACGGGCAGGACGCTCGCCCACCGCTGCCGCAGCTCGGGGAGGGAGGACACGGAGCTCTAAGGATGGAGGGTGACGGAATAACCTCAGTATTACACATTTCTAAACTCTACCTATATATAAATGTATAAAATAGAGGTATCGTAAGAGTACTTGCATCTTCAACGGTGCCTGCTGCAAGGGCTAAGGAGCTGTATTAGGTGGAAAGGCCTTAATTTTGGGTACGGCCTTCCAACCTGAAAGCAAGCCGGCCGGTTCCTGCTGCAGCGAAGGCTGCAATTTATGTTTGCCTTCATGAGTACAGAGGAACGCAGCTACTTAAAAAAAAAAATCTAAGTTTTGTCTCTCTGCACCAAAAAANAAAAAAAAAAAAAAAAAAAAAGCAGCAGAAAGACCTTTACTTTCCAACGTACCTTCTGGGCCCTTGCTCCAGCGAATGCCCTGCGACCATCGATCAGCAAACCTCTCACTGGTGCGTCCCAAATCCCCTTACCGTCCTCCACAACGCGTGCAGGAAGAGTTCCCTGCTTTTAAACTGCGCTTCGCCACAGGCAGCACTAATCCTGCAGCACCACGCCAGCGACGGGCACGGAGCTGGCACTGCTGGTTAAGCCCAATTCCCCCACCCCGCCTCATAAAGAAGCGGCCGACAGTCGCGTTCTCTTCTTCTTTACGGAAAAAATTATGTTCGAGGCCTCAGCCATCGGCTACCTGCAGCTTTACACCCTCGGTTACACATGATACTTTTATCACAAGCTTTCATTTAGGCACAGGGATCAAACAACATCGTCCCTGCCGGGAGAAGTCGCTAAGAAGCAGCATAATATCGTCCCCGGTACCAGGCAGTTTTACCGTGGCCGGGGCGTGCTCGCACCCCACGGCGGCTGCGGGCTCCCGCTTACCACGGGGTTAAGATCACGCACGCGCCATCGGCTCGCTCCAGGCTGCCTCGTTAACCATCGCGGCGGAGCTCACAACGTCACCTCTCCGATGCAGTCGTTATCTTCTCACAACGAGAAATGAACTTGCCTTGGGCAAGCCAAATGCGTTATCTGTTATGATGTCAACGCTATCAAAAGCGCTCACCTTCCTCCAGCTTGCGCCTGGAAGTTGAAATAAACTCAGTAAAGAGTAGTTTAAACAAGCTGAACGTGCTGAATGAAACCAAGCTGTGCCCCCGAGCACCCAAAGGTCTGGAAAATAAGCGGAATTAATCCTTAGAACCGGCAACGAAATCTCTGGAAGGATCAGGCCAAATAAGCACAAATAAAAAGCGAGAAGGAGAAATGCTGGAGTCGAGCTAGCTCGCCGCTTGCGTTCAAACACCCCTGTACATACGACAGAGCCGGTCCAGAGCTGGAAAGGGATTTCCGGAGGCGTTTCTCTTGAGAAGAGATAGCAGAGATATTCTTCTCTGAAAAGCAAAGGGATCCCCTTTGTTTTCGGGTACAAGAGCCGAGGCGCTTTGCAGGTGCTTATCCGCACGGCAGGACAAAAGGAGCCGCACGGAGAAACCATCCCTTCGGCCACGGGAGAGCGTGCGTGCGACAGCCGGAGCCAGGCGAGGGGAGCAGCGCGGAGAGACGCCTCGGAGGAACGCAAAGGCTAAAACCGCGTAAGGGAACCTGTGATTTATATCAAAAACAACCTGGACAACACAGATAAGAGCCCAAAGAAACCACAGCGGAGCAAAACAAACCCCCAAGGCTTTCCATCGGCAGGGAGATCCCCTCCTTACAGGCAGGCGGGGTATTAATAAATAAAAATAAGTCCCAAATACTTGAAGCTCTCCTTTTGATGGGGCTGTTTGTACCAGAGCGCAGCCCGCAGACTCCAATGCGGAGAAATCACCTTCAGCCTCCCGTCCTGGCATGGGGTACGGGTAAAATCCATCTTCTTCATCCCGTTGCATCCCTCACCCATCCCCGATTCTCCACTCTGCCCCAAAGGCTGACCAGGAACTCCTCTAAGCACATTGCAAAACGGTTATCAACCCCACGAACGGATCCGCATTAATTGCGGCATCGTTAACTCCCCTTGTGCTCTAACGCAGCACGGAAGTCGGAGTCCTCGGACTGCTCTTGGCCACGGCAGGAAGGGACTCGGCAGCCCAGCAAACACCAAGCACTCGCTGCTGCGACCACAGATTCGGGTTGTTTCTGGAACGGGAATCGTCTCTGAAATAATAATCTCCCTCTTTCAACTGAAACGAGGTCTTTGTATGGGCATAACCATGGCCGGTGGTGCTCAGACTGCCGAAGAACCGCCGGAGATTGGCGTCGAGCCCCTTTATGGAACCCAAATTCTCCCCAAACACTTTCTGAACGGCGAAGCCCCCTTCCCGGGGCGGGCAGGCGAGGGAAGTGCTGTCTAAATATGCACACACCTGACCGCTGGGTTCTTCCTCGCTTACGGAATAGCTGTGGGAACAAACACCGCTGCAAACTCTCGTGGTAACCGGGGATGTAACTCTGTGCACTCAAGTTAGTTTAAAAAAAAAAAAAAGGCGGGGGGGAAAAAACATGAGTTTGTGGTAATAAATGGTCTAAAGATTTACCAGCCGGTGGGAAGTTGATGGAGCTGAAACGGAGCTCTGCGAAACCCGCTCGGGATTCAGGCCTTGAGATAAAAAGACCAGCGACGGGGAGCAGGAGGCTCGCTCCTCCAGAAGTCACAGCGCGCGAGATAAAACTAATCAGGCTTCTCCCGGGAAAGCATCAAAGATTTTGAGGGAAGAGCGGAGGAGGAAAAATACACAGCCACGGTGCCGCAAAGGGCACCGGAGCCGCGCGGGGAGCGACGTGCCGATACGAATAGACGACAAGGAGAAACAATAGGGTTTGGAGAGGGGAGACAACGAAGTCGCCCCCGGCTTTATGACCGAGAGGGATCGAATTTGTTTCCGCCAAGGGAATGCGAGACCAGAAAACACATGGTGACTCCCAGATTGAGGGTGAAGGCTGAAGTTTGGGGAGAAAAAGCTCGCCGTGCGGCGCTTACGGACTTCAGAAAGGAGGAACGGGGCTGAAGCCCCTTTCTGAAGTCCGTAAGCGCCGCACGGCGAGCTGTTTCTCTCTCCCTCCCAAGCCTTCGGCCTCTCCCACCGACACCGGCCCAGGCAGCGGGAGAAGGCCGGGGTGAGCCCCAAATTTTTCCCGCAGCCGTTCCCTCCCTCCCCAACCACCGTGAGGGGCCGCGCCAAACACCTCAGCCCCTCTTTCCCCTTATTAAAAAGAAAAAGCCACCGAAGGAGCTGACAAAAGCCCGGTCCGGTGCTCTCCAAAGCCGCTTTAGCCGGACAAACTCGCTCTCCGCTGCGGATGGAGCTCCGGGGAGCGGCCCGCGGTGGAGCCCAGGCCTCCCCACGGGCTACCGAGCACCGAGGAGGCCCGGCCGGACTCCCGGTGAGTGGCGTGGCGGGGAGTACGGGAAAGAATTCACCCAGACTGCCTCACGGCCCCGTTCCCCACCCCAGGCCTCACCGATCGCTGGAGCTCGCCCAGCCAGCAGCTCGCCCGCTCCTTGCCGCTGGGGTCGGGGTCGTGGTAGAGGGCCTGCACGGCCTGGTAAACCACCTGCAGGCTGGGCTTGCCCCCGCCGCCCTCCATAGCCGCTCCGCCGCCGCCCCTCAGGGCCGCCCGCCGCTGCCGCCCGCCGCCATCTCCTCGCCCCTGCGCCCTCCGGTACCGGGACGGGGCGGTGCAACGGCACAACCGGTCCCCCCTCCGGAAACACGCGCCCGCCGCCACGCGCGTTCCGCTTCCTTCCGTTCCGCTTCCTCCCGTGGTTCCGTTCCGACCCGCTCCCTCCCGCCGCCCGTCCCCGTTCCGCAACGCTTCGGCTCCTCCCGGCTCGGCCCGGCCCCTCCCGGCCCGTCGCCCGGTGCCAAGCGGGACCGCCAGCCCCGCCCGGAACGGTCCCGCCGGGTTTCTCGGGGTGCGTCGGGCAAAGCGGCCCGGGTGCGCCCGGCCCCACGCGGAAGGGACGCGCCCGCCGCGGCGGGAAGGAACCCACGGGGCCCACGGGGCCCACGGACACGGCGGCCGGGGCGGCATCGCCCCCCCGGTCCCATCGCCCCCTCCCACTGGGGCTCCATCGCCCCCGGTCCCGCCAGCCCCGCACACTGGGGTCCCATCGACCCCAGTCCCACCAGTTCCTCCCACTGGAGTCCCATCGCCCCCCCA
>VYZW01003046.1:7284-18093 GCA_013401315.1 Balaeniceps rex | reverse complement strand
AAGCTATGTTTTTTTTCTCTATAAAAAAAAAAAAAAAAAAAAAAAAAAAAAAATAAAGACCTTTATCTTTCAGTTAACATATGTCTTTAAGTATTACTGTACTTCTGTTTCATTTGTAAACAAATTAAGATGGCTAATATGAACTATTAACCTGTTGTGCAGAAGACCAAAACCACAGCCATTTCTCCAGAATGAGTGCTATAATACAAAACCAACACAGCAATAACCAGACTCAGTAATATTTGATCAGTTACACTGATTAAATAACACGAAATCTTGAAGTACTCTTTCAGAGAATAGCTGAATAGTTGAGGTTGGCAGGGACCCTCTGGAGCTCTCTAGTCTACAACCCTGCTCAAAGCAGGCTGAAAGAGAGCAGGCTGCTCTATGTCTTGTTCAGTCATCTTTTAAGTACCCCAAGCAGAGAGTCCACAACCTCTCTGGTCAAAAACGAGTAACAGCTTATTTTTTCAGCCCATTTTCAGATCATTTTTAAAAGATGACTTAATGTCTGTTGTCCCATTTTGCTTAGCTGGCCTTACCTGTGAAAATTTGAGCATCACAATTCTCACCCAAGGGTGAGACACGATAACTGTTCCCCTCCCCTCTGCAGCACCGTTTTGCAACTTCAAAGATAAATTCACTATGTTGTTTCACAAATAGATCCACATACAGTTCTACCGATATACTGACCACTGAATACATAAAGGACTATGCTAGTAAATTATCTGATCTGTAGCTACAACTTTTGGGTAATCATTGCATTAGCATCATCAAAGATTTATCAGATTTGGTCAAACCAGCATTTACTTCCGTGAAGGCACAAAGTTGACTAACCTAGTGGCCTTCTATGATGGAGTGACTGCATCAGTGGACAAGGGAAGAGCTATGGATGTCATCTACCTGGATTTCTGTAAGACTTTTGACATGGTCCCCCACAACCTTCTTGCTGCTAAATTGGAGAGAGATAGGTTTGATGGATGGACTGTTAGATGGATAAGGAAGTGGCTGGATGGCCACATCCAAAGAATTACAGTCAACAGCTCAATGTCCAAGTGGAAACCAGTAATGAATGGCGTCCCTCAAGGGCCCATACTGGGACCAATACTGTTTAGTATCTTCATCAGTGACACAGGCAATGGGATTGAGTGTGCTCTCAGCAAATTTGCTGATGACACCAAGCTGAGTGGTGCAGTTGATTTGCTAGAGGGAAGGGATGTCATCCAGAGAGACCCTGTCAGGCTTGAGAAGTGGGCCCGTGCAAACCTCGTGAAGTTCAATAAGGCCAAGTGCAAGGTCCTATACCTGGGTCAGGGCAATCCCCGGTATCAGTGCAGACTGGGGGATGAATTGAGAGCAGCCCTGTGGTGGAGGACTTAGGGATACTGGTGGATGAAAAACTGGACATGAGATGGCAACATGTGCTTGCAGCCCAGAAAGCCAATCATATCCTGGGCTGCATCAAAAGCAGCGTGACCAGCAGGTCGAGGGAGGTGATTCTCCCCCTCTGCTCTGCTCTGGTGAGACCCCACCTCGAGCACTGCATCCAGTTCTGGGATCCTGTC
Organism: Balaeniceps rex; assembly: GCA_013401315.1. Classification (NCBI taxonomy): domain Eukaryota; kingdom Metazoa; phylum Chordata; class Aves; order Pelecaniformes; family Balaenicipitidae; genus Balaeniceps; species Balaeniceps rex. The sequence continues at coordinate 16,528 of VYZW01003046.1, read as the reverse complement.
GTGGTTTAACCCCAGTTGGCAACTAAGCACCGCACAGCTGCTAACTCACCCTCTCCCCCACCCAGTGGGATGGGGGAGAGAATCGAAGAAAAAAAACCTAAAACCCATGGGTTGAGATAAAGGCAGTTTAGCAGAGGAAAAGGAAATAATAATAATAATGATAAAAGAACATACCAAATAAGTGATGCACAACGCACTTGCTCACCACCCACCGAGCAATGCCCAGCCAGTCACCGCGCTGCGATTGCTCCCCCGCTGCCAACTCCCCCCAGTTCATATCCTGAGCATGATGTCCTATGGTATGGAATATCCCTTTGGCCAGGTTGGGTTTAAACTGAAAGAGGGTAGGTTTAGATTGGAAATAAGGAGGGGACTTTTTACAATGAGGGTGGTGAGACACTGGAATAGGTTGCCCAAAGAAGTTGTGGATGCCCCATCATTGGAAGTGTTCAAGGTCAGGTTGGACGGGCACTGAGCAACTTGATCTAGTGGAAGATGCCCCTGCCCATCGCAGAGGGGGGTGGACTAGATGATCTTTAAAGGTCCCTTCCAATCCAAACCATTCTATGAGTCTATGTTTCTGTAGAAGTAACATGAGGACAAAGGACAGCTTCAATGCTGACCACAGCAAATTGAGAGAAAACCAATCTGTAATTGTTTTAAGAAAGCTAGTCATAGCAGTGGTAAACTTTTGTAGTACTTGCTTTTACTTTTTTGTTTGGTTGGTTTTTTGGGTTTTTTGTTTTTTGGGGGTTTTTTACCTATTTTTATTTTTCAGGCTGGTACACATCTCAAGTGAACCATTGCCTTGCTGAGCTAAACTAAAAGTTATCTTCTGGTCTATGCTTCTCCAGATGTGATTGCATTTAAAAATTGCCTAGAGCTAGCCTGATCAAGGATCATTGGAGACCAGTTCCTGCCTCTTACAATGGTTACTACAGTATATTTAAAAAAAAAAAAAAAAAAAAAAAAAAAAATCAGTAACTCCGGAAATAACCAAATATAGAATGCTCTGTTTGTAGGAAATATTTTTTTCTAGTATCAGAAGTTACTATATAGTTTAACTCACAAGAATTACTAACATTTTCAGACATAAAGTCTATGCTACCCATAAATGTATACTTTCATTATCTACATTAATGTCTTGCTTTTTAATACAAATTATTAAGGGTTCACTCTGAAAATACGCTGTGGTAGTGAGTTAACTATTTATACATAATGAAGCATTCCATTTTATTGGTTTTAAATATATCATCTCTGCAAATAACTAAACCTTTAGAACTGTGCCTATGGGCCATTACTGTTATATATCCAAACACTGTCAAAGTTCCATTAAGTTTACAATCTTCAGTGTGCTTCCAAGTACACAGTGTACTCATCAGTTCTGTCTCCTACACACCCAGAATAAAGCCAGCCAGTCACCCTCTCTGATTATTTGTGATTTATGCATGGCTTGAGGAGATCAAAATTAAGTTTTCTATTGTACTACACTGCTCAATGATCTGAGATGCAGACTCACATTGGTACCACTGAGCTTGAATGCAAGAGTGATTAATAAACCCTCCAAGCTCTAATGGAAATTGTGCCCATGGAAATGCACAGAAAAACTCACATCAGCTTCACTGATGTGTAAACTGAATCTAGAAAGAGAAATGGACCAGCTCCGGGGAATTCCGAAGTAAGAAAAGCTGTAAATGTGTAGGGATGTTTCAGTGTGCTGAAGAAATTTCATATGGCGAGATGTGTTATACGGTACACATCACCTACATATTGTTTCAAAGGGATGTGAACTTCTTCAGTTTACACATGCTGTTCATAATCAACAAGTATTTAATTTTATCACTGACTCCCAGCACAGTTTGAATTATAACTCCTTCCTACTGCCAAACTGCTAAATAATCTGTTAAAAAAAATGAAGATATGCAAAGTAAAAATTCCTTTTTGCAGGTAGAAGAGAAATTTTGATCTGCAGGTGTGGGGAACCTTAATTTAGTTACCTTTTTTTCCCTGCGTTTATGTTTTAAGATCTATTATCATCCTTTCCCAAAGTGACAGATTTTTTTTTTCTGGATTTTTTTTTTGAATGTTTTCTAAACATTCCCTTTTGTAAGCTTCACAAAGTGAAACACTACAGCCCTTCAGACAGCAAATTATTTTGAAGAAAACTGTTGCAAGTCTGACAATTGCCTAAAACCAGAAGAACAACCAAATGGGAAAAAAGAGTATGTGATTCCCTGTATGTGTGAATGCGTTCTATGTGAGTGCAGGTAAGAAACCATATATGTGTTTATGACAAGTAAGTCACTTTCCCCTCTTAGGAAAGCTATCTTGAAGTATGCACCCAGAGCTTCAGAGCAAACCAACATTTTTCTTGATCATCAGTACCAATCACTAAACACAAGCACAATTAACAATACCTACTAGATACACTTACCTGCTTATTTTTAGATTCTGCTTTAATTATATTCTTAAGAATTATTTCAGTGGGTTCTTTAAACTGCTCTCTGTCACGTGGAGAACCTAACAAAGGTAAACATGTATTCCAAAAGTGTCGAGCTGCAAACATTACAAGGGAATAATTTCCAGCTTCACCTGCGTACCTGAAGAAAGTTAAGTACAGCTTAATGAAGGAAAACAATCACGCTCTAGCCAAAATAAAGGATTTTACTTCTACAAACATCTGGGTTTACCTGACCTAGGCACCACCATATATAATCTCAGCAACAAGGGGTTAGCACATAAGCTTCATACAAAAGATATTTTCCATTTTTATGTACAAAACACCTTCACACATTCAGCAGAAGTAGTAATAAACAAGTATCACATTGATGATTTTACTGTATTTCAGAGTAATCTTAGCTCAAGATTACACTGATTTCATTAAAAAAATAGTAGAAATCTACTCAAGATGTTCTCATTGGAATAATCTACTTTTTTTGGCTTCCTATTATGTTAATTTCTCATTCTAAAACCACTACAAAATAGAATAAAACAATTATTAAAATGCTACGGATTTTGCATAGTACAGTACCACTGTAACACAAGAATATACCCCAAATGTCTCTAGCTGCATTCAAATTGTTTTGAGCATATTCCATGCAAATGTTACTTTGAATTAATAAAATTTAATAATTCTCCAGATTGTCATACAACACAGTACTCATACAAGTGAGCAAAAGCTTTAGAATTCAGATAAAAGTTAAGGATTGGTATTAAACAATCACCCTCTGAATAGTTTTACTGTTTTTAAAAAAGTAGTTTTTGAATCTGGTGATCTTTGTCATTTTCTCCTAGTTTCATGATTTTTAGAATCCATATGCTCACATACCTTACATATTTACACTAGACTTATTAAGGCCTAGTTTTTGCTCACCACTTTTTGTCTCCCTTTTGGAATGTGTTGAGCTATATATGTATGCTCAGACCTTCCTGAAAAAGTGCTTGTCATAACATGCAAATTTAAAAGAATATGGATTCATCCACAACACGACATCACCTTAGAGCTATGTTACACTGGCTAGTCTAACTTCATTCATCACTCTCTTCTTAATGATCAATGGAAGGAAGAAAGTATTACAACGTTAACAGCCTCACATCAGCCATCACATGTTCATCTTCTAAGAGTTCTAATTGCCTACTTTTGCTCATTAATTTATTTCTTCCAAATAGCAAAGAATTCATACCAAAGTCATGCATCATCCATGTATCACCTTCTCCTGCCTATTCATTATTTAAAGCAATCTTTCCACTTTGGGTTCATGACATACAGTTCACAATATTAATACGATGCTCTGCAACAGCAAAGGCTGAGGACTGACTGGCTGAGGAGTAGCTCTGCTGAAAAGGACGTGGGGGTCTCGGTGAACAGCACGCTGAAAACCAGCAGCAGTGTGCTCTGGTAACAATGGCCAACAGCATCCTGGGCTGCATTAACAGGAACAGACAACAGACTGAGGGAATTGATTATCACCCTCTGGTCAACACTCTTTAGACCACATCTAGACTACTGCATCCAGTTCCAGGCCACCCAACACACGCCAGACACGGACAAACTGCAATGAGCTCAGCGCAGGGCCACCAAGGTGATCCAGGGACTGGAGCAGTTGCCTCGAGAGGAGAGGCTGAGAGTACAGCGCTCCTTCAGCATGGAGAACAGCTGGCTTTGGGGGACCTAACGACAAGTTTCTTAATAACCTACCAAAGTTATTGAGAAGCAGCAGCCAGGCTCTTCATAGTGGATGGCAGGACAAGCAAGAACGGGCATAAGTTGAAATAAGAAAGATTCAGAGTGGGTATAAGCAGAAACTTTTCCCCCATGAGTACAGTCAAGCAGTGGAACAGGTTACTCACAGAGGCTGTGCAGTCTCCATTCCTGGAGGTTTTCAAGACCAGACCGGCTAAAGCCCTGGGCTGGCCCTGCTTTGAGCAGGAGTTGGGACTAGAGCCCTTCTGAGGTCCCTTCCAACCAGATTTTCCTATGATCAGCTATGTGGAAGATACGGTACTTGATAAATTTACTAAACTGTAAAAATCTGTCAAATCCTTTGTTAAGCATTTCAACTCACAACTATTTTGAGTTTATCAGTCTCGGGAGAGAATATGTTGATCCCCAAATGTGTAAATCAAATTTTAGGTCTGTTTTATATTAGTCTTCTCTCAAAATAAAACATACCTGGCACTCTGAACAAAGGCTTTTGATGCTGCTACACGCAAATGTTTTCTTCCAGACAAATTTTCCATTATACTCTTTCCTTGTATGCAGGCAGTAGTGCTTAACATTTCTTGTCTCACTCTGTTACCAGGCCTGAATAAAGGCAAATAATTGAAGAAGTGCTAGTCCTACAGTCTAAGAACATACCATTTCCTATTAGTGATGCTTTCAAGTTGTTACTAAATAGATTTCCCTAGCTTTGGAAGTTACAAATGCTTCTACTGACTTTTCTTTTCAAATCAGAAAATATTTCAAAATCTGAACATTTTGTGAAAAGGTATCAGAAATCTTTTCACACTTCTAATGAAAATAACTGTGAAATCAGATTTAAAAAATTATCTACACTTAGCAAGGGGAGAAAAAAATTTCAGGTTTTCTCCCCAGTATTCACTATTGTACATCAAACAAAATATTAGTCCAGTGGCAAACTAAAATGGCAAGCAATTAAAAACAGAAATAGGGAAAATTAGACAATTTTTGATACTTTATTTTGGAATTGGTCTCGCTTATGTCTGCTAAAGTATGCACAGGGCTCTGGAGAAATTGATTTGGATCATATGCCACTACATTTAAAAGAAAAGAATGCAGATTTCAGGCCCAGTAGTTAATCAGTTAAAAAGAAATAAGTAAATAAATTTGATATCTTTGGTTAATAGTGATTTTGTAAGAAAAGAAGTAATACAATTTGCAAGATTCTTAATGTCTTAGTTACAATGTGCAACCATATACAGAAACGTAAGACACTTTAGTTGGCCTAGTTCCTACCCTGTGGTGAGAACCATCATGCAGTTATGATTTGCGTCCACAAGAGGACACCAGTGTTCTACAGTACAAGTTAACAGCAGCAACAAAAAACTAAAAATAAATATGTAACCCTTCTTTGTCCTGAAATTGTGCTTTACCATGGGAAGACTAAGTTTATCTTCCATTTCTCTAGAAACAGCATTGACAATCCATGACTACATTTCTTTGTCAAAGCAGCAAACATTTTATCATTCACTAGTGTGCAGATTGCTAGATATGCAGCAAGTATTTTCTCAATTTCTGTAGTGTTCTGAAACTATATATTTCACATTAAGATATCTTATTTGGTTTTACATGCTTTTCCCCATGTAGCAAACAACCATGAATTTCAAAGAGCAGACTATTTTTTTAAAAGAGAAATTATTTTTCAGAGAGAAAAATGAACAATAAATCATATTCGAAATGTTTCACATGTTTATTTCAAACTCCCTACATTCCAACAAATTGTTATTAAATGGAGTTGGTTCCTTCCTCTTTTGATAAAATTACATTCTGGTTTTGGAGGAAATTATATAAAAAAATAGAAGGATTGAAGGATATCACCTTTTTATAATATAGGACTCCACCAACAGATCTGTTTATATATGAAACCTTTTTTTTCTTTTTTTTCTTTGAGATCAAAGTTTTAAATTATCAGTTAAGTAAGACACTGGGCTTTTAAAGAAATGAGTTACATTCCTATTGCACCCGTATGCACAGGTGGCAATAAAGACCATAAAGACTACCTGACACCAGCGCCTGGAATATAGTAGCTGCTATCACCTACTATCATTCACAGCTCCATCTTGTTCCATGAACTGTGTAGAGCCTTTGTGTACGAGAGCCAGTTCAGCATTGGAAGCCATCAGCACCAGCAAAAGAACTAGAATAAACTACCTTCTGCTTGGAAATTATAAAAGTGTGAAAAGACCATGGCTGCCAGCCACCATTTCAGAAAAGCAATGCTCCCCAGGAAGACACTCAAACACATGTATATATGACCTGTTGACTCACTCGGATAACGACATTCATATATCTTCCTGAACTGGGTCCAGAGCCACAATCTGGATCTCACACTGCCTTTTACTCAGGCTACACTGCGGAGTTAAAACATCGTCTGCAATACTTAAGTAACTGGTAATGACAGAGTCAGTAGAAGTAGGAAAATTTTGCTTTCACCTCTAACTGTACAGCTTCTTTGTAAAAAAGATTCTTTCATGTGATTACGTGATCAGATGCATTTACCCTATACACTCTTTCTTCAAAACTTAGTTCAAGTATACCACAGTATCATGCAAAATTCCATGTACTTACATTTCATATTTCTTAGTATCTCTATTGTGGAAAAAATTATCATCTGATTGCAAGATCCTTTTGGAACAAGTCATCGCTATTTCATAGTCATGTGATACATATGCAAAATACGTCAGTCGTGTCAGTGTCTGCAATTCCACTAAGGAATCTGACCAACTGCATTCTAAAGCCAATTTCACTAACTGGGGAAAAAAAGAAGGAAAAAAAAAAAAAGGAAAAAAAGAGTTTAAATATCAGGTTTTTATCATGCTCTTTTCTATAGCACTTACATGCTTACAGCTGTACCTTCCATACAATGCACCTGGATATGGAACAAGTACATGATAAAACAACCTAGAAAACCAAAGAGTTACAAGAACAATCAAAATATACAACAGAGAAGCATTGTTCACCCTGTAGTAAGTATTATAACAGTGTATGTAAATCCAGCTGTAAGCATGCATGCCTTTTGACCAGCAGTGTCTGCCAGGACTTATTATATGTCCTCAGTCCTCTTCTGAAAATCGGTGGAACAGGACTTCCGAAATTCAGAGCCCATTTTAGTTAAGGCAAAGGTAAGAATGGGAGATACAACTGGTTTTGCAACAACAGTGTTTCATATATAGTTTCATTATAGGATCTAAATGTCTTCCTTGCTTTTGCATGCATCAGTCAGAAAGTTCCATCTTTTTAAGATAATGGAAATTGTTAATTAATTGGTCAAAATGAGGATACTACAATACTGCTCTCCAAAACTAAGCCACTGAAGTAATAGCTAAAGCTAACTCATAATACTTGGCATAAATCTCTAGACCAACTAGAATTACATACCTATACCTATATATTTGTAAGTACCCAAATCCTAGTCTTTAGAAAGAAGGAGTTCTACAAAAGTGTTAGACAATGTCACCAGATTCCTAGCTAAGTGGGGAAATACAACTTAGTCCTTCAAGAAAGCTCTTTACAGGAGGAAGAAATTATAAATGTGGTAATCAAACAGGTAAGACTACAACTCACTGTTTTGAAAATATAGGGTATAAACCTTTCTACACCACCTTTATTCCTCTTGAATAGCCTGGTAACCAACAGGATCACAGAACAGCGTGGCACTATTCAGCATGAGTAATCATGGAAGACCGATCAAAAGCAAGTACTTTAAGAAACTGTGAGTCATATCAGACTCATCAAAAAAACCACCTAATTCTTTAAATTGTAACAAATTGTAGCTGTGTTCTACCTTGCAACTGCCAAAAGTAAATTCACTGTAACATAAAGTTTTCTGTTGAAATTCTGAATACTTCTAATACAAACCCTAAAATACACCTCAGTACAACTACCTGAAAGGAGGTTGTAATGAGGTGGGTGTTGGTCTCTTCTCCCAAGTAGCAAGTGATAGCACGAGAGGACACAGCCTCAAGTTGCGCCAAGGGAGGTTTAGATGGGATATTAGGAAAAAATTCTGCACTGAAAGGGTTGTCAAGCATTGGAACAGGCTGCCCAGGGAAGTGGTTGAGTCACCATGCCTGGAGGGATTTAAAAGACATATAGACATGGTCCTTAGGGACATGGCTTAGTGGTGGACTTGGTATTGTTAGGTTTATGGTTGGACTCGATGATCTTAAGGGTCTTTTCCGACCTACATGATTCTATGATTCTATAAAGTTTTCTCCAGAAAAAATGAAAGGTCAGAAGTATGGTTCTGTACAGAATTTATCTGAACCCATTATGCTCATCTGATGGTTATGGAAATAATCTGTTAGAGCAACATGGGAATAATTCTAATATTGGTATTCCCATGCTATCTGGGTTTTGGATAAATGAAAATATTCAGTCACAAAAGTCTTCTACCTGTCATAACTATTCAATCTCTTGGAAAGCTTTAAAGGAAATAATGATACAACAAAAGTTTCAAAATTAATTTTGCCTCCATCCAAAACTGAAACCAAAATCACATTTATACTATGCAATTTCTTAAAACTTGAGAGCTAATAAACCAAAACTAAATACCTGAGATAAGCTGGGAACAGCGAAATCCATGAGACCCAAGCCATTACATGAATACATTTCTAGACCAACAAGAATTCTTGCCGTAGGATTTTGTGCTTCATCATTATTCTAAGCAGAAATAAAAAATTCACATTAACAATTTTTTTTTTTTTGCAAGTAAACATTATTAAGAACATTGATTGAGATGACAAGGTAATAATTATGATGTTTGAAAACCTCAATTTGTATTAGGCAAGTCTTCCCCTCNGAACTACTACAGTTTCAACATTAAAAAAACAGCATCAATACAATGAATGTAGATACTATATATCGCTGAAGGATTCTGGTTTTATAGACAAAATAAAAAGATAGGAATAAAATATTAATTTTCAACTTACTAGTTCCATATTCTATATATAAAGAGACCATATTAAATGTTGATATAAACATAGCTGATTTTTCTTAACATTT
>VYZW01003045.1:4369-14713 GCA_013401315.1 Balaeniceps rex | reverse complement strand
AAACAAATATACCCCCAAAAAAAAAAAAAAAGTCCAAAAAACCCTTATGGTGCCAAAGCCATCTCTGTACAGCAAAGCACATGGTTACATTATGTTGGGATGGTATAACCCCTCATGAAACAACTGTGAAAGTTAAATTGCTTATTTGGTCATTCTTAACCTCACATTTGTTTAAGCAGGATGGCCTTAATCTGAAGGAAATATGATGGTTTTTATCTTCAGCTTTTTGAAAGCAAGACTATTGTTTCGAGCACACATATTTGATTTAAGAGATGAAAATGCAGATTGAGTCAACCAAGAAGGCAAGGGGAAAGAAATCTACTATTATTCTTTCAAGTGAGTGATATGAATAGTACAGGGACTGTACATTTTAGTATGGTGTTTTCCCCTTCTACAGGCTACATTGTCAAAATGTGACACTGACTTATATTAAGCTTATGATCCAATGCAACTTCCACATCCTTTTCTATAGGATGTTTTTTTGGCTTGTCGTTTCCCACTTTGGGGTGAAAGATTTAAAAATACAGGTGCTGTTTAACTTCTAGATAGGACTGAGCAGGCCATTAACTGTCTCAAAATGCAACACAGCTACTGCAAAGTAATAAAGAAAAAACTGTTATTTCCTTTTATGACAGAACAAGAAATATTGGGCTAAATTGAAGCACCTGTGATGCAGTTCAGAGGTCACGAAATTTAACAGATATTCGTGAGGCACAACATGTTGCTTGAGGAGTTTATGGAGTCTCTGAGTACATATTTAACATGGTCTGTCAGGAATGAAATAGCTGAGGGTGATCCTGCATCAGAGAGGCACTAGGTTATCTTCCCAGCTCCATTCTGGTGCTATGTATGGACATAATGTTGCTATTATATACCATGGTCTAAAGATGAACAGAGGGCTTCGCTGGTGCTCAAATCCAAAAGGAAGTGTACCTTGGTGATAGGACGAGAGGCAATGGCCTCAAGTTGCGCCAGGGGAGGTTTAGATTGGATATTAGGAAAAACTTCTTCACGGAGAGGGTTGTCAAATATTGGAACAGGCTGCCCAGGGAAGTGGTCGACTCACCATCCCTGGAGGTATTTAAAAGACGGGTAGACAAGGTGCTTAGGAACATGGTTTAGTAGTGGACAGGTACGGTTGGACTCAATGATCTTAAAGGTCTTTTCCAACCAAATGATTCTATGATTCTATAGCGTGCAGCAAAAGAAAAAAAAAGCCTATTTACTTGTACTTTTGGCTCATTTCTGTATTATTTTTAACACTGCAAAAGAATGAGGTAAAGAAAGAAAATTGCAGAAGGAAACATTTAGCTTTAGGTATAGAATACCAGCAAAAATAGGTGCATAATAAAATATATTGATAAAAACAGTATGTTTTGTAATTTCACAATAAGTAGTGTATTATTTTCTCCTGTATTTAAAATTATTCTTTTAATAAATTTTACACATAATTCATGAGGTGAAATTTAAATTTGTTTGTGAGCATTTTTCTAGTATTCAAAACTCCAGAGCTTCTGGCTTGCTTTGGTGGGGTACGTAGGTCATGTATTTTCTTTTGTTTTGAATTAGATTGCTTAACTTTAAGATTCAGCATAATTTTCAAGCCATTCATGGCATTTTTCATGCAGTTTTCAGCGTAATATTTATGCCAAAGCCAAGATTTTTCTTGTCAATGATTTTTTCATTTATGTGTAAAATTACCTGTCCTTAACTACTACTGCTCTGAACTTGAGCATATAGGCCAAGGCTACCAATAAAGGTAAAAATTCTTAGAAAAACTTTTCCATATGTCTTTAGGTGCTTAAAAAAGCCCATATGCTTTTTTTGTTGTTGTTTGTTAAATTTTGCTGCACTTGAAACAATTGAACTTGGCTTTCAGTTGGAAGAAAATAATGTTATTGCTTTGAGAGAGTTCTCGTTTTAATTTGGGGTTTTGGCTTGCACAATAAAAATTGTGTTAATACTATAATTTGGGGTTTTGGCTTGCACAATAAAAATTGTGTTAATACTATTCATAAAACACCGTCCACATGATTTTGTAAGGATTAGTACTCGGTTGAAAGTAATGACTTTAAACAGAGCTATATTTACATCTGCTTTTCTAAATAGTTATATGACATTTATCATCTCATTCACTGAGTGCTTGCAAATAGATCTGCCAAGCACAAAACATCAGAAATGACAGATGAGATACCTTTTAAGATCTAACCAGCAGATGTGAGTTCAGTGATGCTACTTATTAAATTACAAAAAAAAAACAAAACACAAAACCCAAAACCCACAAGGCAGAGCAGTAGTAAGGTTCATATAACAACCAGAGCAATGGATAGAGTATAACTAATTTCTATTTCTCCCATTAGAGGTGTAAAACTATTAACCCATTTACACAGATGATCGTCTTGAACAAATACTAATTTCTGGTCGTGATCTTCTCATGTATTACTTCAAAACTGCTAGAAAACATTATGATTTGAAACAAAACTAATTCAACATTTCAGAATGGACTAACCTGCTTTTAGAAGTTTTATTATTACCAGCAAGGAGAGGTTTATTTTCATGTGTCATATTTTTTTGTTTAGTGCAAAAACAGTTAAGTATGTAAGTACTTGTGTGATTGAAGACCCAGGAAATCCACTTTCCTTTTAAAAGTTTTATTCTAATGTATTAATATTTCTGTATTGAATTATAATTACCTCTGTACGCTTGTTATTGTTGTTGATATTGTTTTCTTTTAGGTAGAAGGTTTGACTGCCTCCAGGGTGAAGAGCAATTCAGATTATGCTCTTTTCAGGCAAAAATGAGTGGCGAATAAAATTATTTGTATCACCACTCTTCCAGACCTGAATTGAGGTACCTTTGTGCTGCTTTCATACGGTGCTGAAGATACACAGAGCCTTAGGATTTCAGATGAAGAGCTGTTTCTAATGTTTCCAGTTTGGCTAGCAAGAAGTACTTTTTATCACTGTATAGGTCACTACAGATTCCATTTGTGGTGTTCAAGGTAATGCTGAATATTGCTATAGCAAGGATCATTCTCCATCTCCTAAGCCCGCTGCAGCCACTGTCTTGTAGCTTCATTACATTTCCTTGTCAGAAGGAGACCTGGGCATGGTTATGCCACTTGCTTCTCTACTTTTGCACAAAAAGCCCCCTAGGAGCAGGAGCAGTAATGTGCTCTATGGAAGTGGTAGTCTGCATGACCTGTAAACTGCTGTGTTGAAGTGCTCATTGGAGGACGAGAATAGATGCAGCCTAATTCTCCCTGTGCACTGCAGATTGCCCTTATGCATCTCAGTGTTTTAATCCTGGAGTCCTCCTACAACTGGACTGCTGGTAATATACTGTGCTGACTAATTTTTTGGCATTTATATTATTTCATGCAGCTAATTCTCTGCTGCTTGACCATATCAAAGATTTTGGCAGAGTTAGGATTTCTACCTGAATTTTTAAGAATAAGAACTCAAAACTACAAATATCCGTATTGCATGTGTTATTTGTGCATGTATGGGGGGGTGTCCTTTAAAAAAACCAAAAATCATCCCATTGCCTATACCTCTATATATAGCCTTGTTCATCCAAAATTGAATGACAAATCTCTGAGCCTGCTGCTTGGTGGACTTGAGTTTACTGTTAAGTAAACTAGCCACTTCTTAATCAATATTTGTTTACTCACGGATAGGGAGAGCTCAGCACTGGTAGAAGAGAATCTTTGCAGGAAAAATAATAACATTTTGAGGAAATTATTAACCACCAATTCTAAAATCAAGTTCTGTTCATACATGGTATTTTGGCTTACAGACTGAAAAAGTACATAGCCAGTAGAGGAAAAAAATAACAGACTGGCAATTTTATGTGCTGAAGAAAATTTAGGGTGGCATAGAAGTAGTCAAATGATTTCCAAGGCGATGAGTCCTATCAATTTTAATTAAACTGAAATAATAAATTGTATAATAAGCTGTGAAAAACAGCCTAATCATCCCATTGTGTACATTTTACACTTTAAATAGGCTCCTAACATAGTTTCTGCAGCTTTGAGAAGATCATTACTGAGTATAGTCAGATGATTTAAATATTGATCTGATCTGTAACTTAGCTGAGTGCACAGCACTTGACGAAGCTTTCAAAGCTTCAAACTGCTCTTTTTGACTAGATGATAGGGGAAGAGATAGCAAATGACAATAACAGAACATTAATATTTTCAGCTCAGCTCTTTAACTTCTGCAGTAATGACACTGCATATTTGTCAGTTAATCATGTTTGTTTTCTACAAGACCTTAACTCTGACTGGACTAACATGTGTTTTTGTTTTAAGTGGCACAGGAGGAAGAGAAGGCAAAACTACTTTTTTATCTATGAGTGCTAGTAGGATAAAGTGGTGTGGGTCATTAGGTCTTAGAGATAGAAACATACAGCTCCATTTTTGTTCTTGTTTCTCTGTCAAATGAAAAAAAATCCTCCAATCTTTGCTACTCTGCTTAATTTAAAGAATTTATCTGAATAGTTTGCAAATACACTAGAGGTGGTTGCGTTTTACAAGTGCTGTGCATGTATGTTAGGGATTTGGAGATCTAAGTTCTAAGGTGAATAAATATAAAATACAAATTGTTCACTGTAGAATAAGCTGTGAATACAACAAGGTTGGTGAACACTGCAAATAGTAAAGGGAAACTATGGAAACATAAAGGAGTTCTGCAGGCTTTACAAGTTAAGGACTTCTTTTTACCCTTTGAGAATATTTTGTATTGCTCGAGTCATTGTTCTCTGGGTGCCTCTACTTGATGAATTGATGAATTGATTCAGCACATCCCAGCTATCATCCTTTTTTCTACACACTCAATCCTAATAGATTTGCATCAGTAACTGAAGACTTTTTTGGTGTTAGTTGTACTTGGAAAGGGTGATTTAGGAGAGGATCACATTCCAGAGCATGGCCTATGGCACATGGTAATTGGGTAATAAAGCATGGGTCTGTCAGTAGGAATATAAATACCGCCAGATGTAATTGCTATTCCCTGTTCTTGTAGTCCTTCAGTAAGCCTGTGGAAGTGGAGCAGCTAATATGCTTCAGAAAAAGCTTCTTTTTTAATGTACATCATTATTTTTCTAGGTTTTATAATGCTTAATTTGGGACTGTGAGTAAGATGATTCCTTAAAGTATCCCCTGGTCCTGTGGGAGCATACAAGCAAGATGGCTATTTTTATTTATGTCTAAATGTCACAGTTTCTCATAGCCAATATTTTATGTGCTAGATGTACATCTACACAGCCATTCACACCTGAGCCTCTTTGCCAATGATCAGGTGTGAGTGCTAACACATAAACTGTGCTTCAAAGTGGAACTCTTGAACAAATAACTTAGAAGACATTAAATAAATATTCCATGAGTCAATAATAACCAATGTCAACAACAACAACTGACCCAAAAATAACAATTCCATGAATTCAATAATTCCAAACTAGCAAACCCCAGCTTCTCAGCAATTTGTGTCTTACGTACTTCCCACACTCCCATCATGATATAGCCAGCTCTCTCCAGGCCCACAATACATTTAATCTTCCTCATTGATTACCTCTGGTAATATTTCTGGATCCTGCTCATGTTCTTTGGCACATCTCACTGAATCGCCAGTCACTTGGTATATCCATCCATCACCTCTTGTTTGATTCCACTTATCAGGCACCTGGGTGGACCCTTCTGTGTTGGGGCAGAGCCCGTGGGTGCTGACTGACCTGTTAATTCTCCAAATAGCACAAATAATGCTAAACACACAATGCAGCCTCTCCTTTGGTAGGGCCCTAACGTGAATTTCTTTCCCTTGTTCATCTTCTGCCTTTCATGCAAAAACTTAACACCTTTGGCTGCCCCTGAGCTGTATTCTTCGGTGCAGCTGGCAGTTCCCCACTCCTCGCGTCTGCAGCATGGGTCCAGAGGCAATGTGCTGTCTCCTTGCTCCTTACAGTGCAGAGGACAGGAGCTTTTTTTCGCCCTCGGGGAAGAGGATGGTGTGCAGCTGGATCTCATGTGGCCAGTGAGTGGGCAGCTGGGCTGTGCTGAGGTATGTAGGCCCTCTAGTTTGGATAAAGCCTTTGAGACTCCTCTATCAAACAGAGTCATACCTGAAAAACAAGATCGAAAATGTGTGAAGAGGAGAGGGAAAGGAAAGAAAGAGTGATATCACAAGAACTTAATTTCCTGAGGAAACAAGGTTAAAACACAGACTGTACATCACCTTTGTATTAGACTTACCTGATGTTCTGTAAGAGTTCTTTTCAAGAAACTAGTCAAAAATGAAAAGCAGGGCTGAAAAGTTTCTGTGTGAGACCACTTTCAAAGACTATCCCTTAAACATTTACGAAAAGAAACCAAGAGACTGCGCAGAAAATTCAAACTGTGAAATTCTACATCAACAGACTATTTTCAGAAGAGAAATATCTCACTGTAATCTCATTTCAGAATATGATCTCCTTTTCATAATCACTATCAGGTTCTCCTGTAATACCTATTTTAGGCTTTTTCTGAAACATATTACAAGGCACATAACCAAGAATAACATTTATATGTAATAAATTACCTGATAAGGTATCCCTTTGGGGTAATGACCCAAAGGGAATCGTGAGATGGTACAGTAAGTAGCAAACTTAGGAAATAGTACAGTAAGTAGAAAATCTAACTTTTACTATCTTCAGGTATTTTAAAACCCTATTTTGAGGGAGACATAAACAAGACTCTGATGTTCATTTTCATCTTTACAATACTAGATAATGTCCTCTATATCTCTACAACATTAGGTGATGCCCATTTAAAATTTGCTTAGTCTATATGGTAGAAAGTCATTTACCAATATCAACTTGAGGTTTCAATAACAGACATTAAAAACACAAACAAAGCACAATAGCGTTTCATGTTGTATGAAACTGTTCCTATCTGATCAATAATGTATTCCTTCTTAATTATTCAATATTATTTAGTGAAATTTTTATGCCTACTGGAATATTAATATGATATAACAACAGTAAATACTCCCATTTTAATTAAAATACTTTAGCAAAAGTTGGATGAGAAAGTTTTGATGCATTGATAGTCATGGCAAAGCAAAGTAATCCATTGAAGTGCAAAATAAAGACAAGGAATTATAAAACTACTAAGGAAATGCAGGAAAATTATCTTTATAAATCATATACTTCATTTTTTGCTTTCAAACTCTACTGTATATACAAATGATACAACTAAAACATTCTAAGATAATCTGGTTTTCTATTTATTTTTCATGTGCTGTGTATAACTTTTCTATTTCTGGGAGCTTTCAGGAATAGAAGACGCTCCTATTCAGTGCTATAGAATGGCAATGTCAGATCTCCAGGAAATTAGATTTTCTTTTAACTAAAAAGGTTCATTCCAACTGGAAAATATTCCAGATGAGGTATTCCTGCCAGAACCTATGAAGTATTAGCAAGCTCCTGGGTATGTTTCATGTAAGAGTGATAGATAGCATCACTGAGCAGACAGCCTTCACGCTATGGAGGTGCTTCACATCCATTGTAGGCTTCAGGCTGTGGCTACAGTCCTGGGTTCACTGATCTTGATAGCAAAAGATCTTCTGATGGGACCTCGTTGCATGTCCTCTCTACTGTAGGTGGCTGACCATAGCTGCCCATTGATACCTGTGAATATAGAAATATCCTGTCACTTTAATCATCACCATGATACCTGGGCAAACATGGAGCAAGGAAAGGAAAACAAAAATGACGAAGAGATTGTCCAGAAAGAGCCATGAAAATGTTTGCAGAACTTTTTAGAATTCTGCTTCAGGATAGTGCTGTTATGTACTTATTTGGCAATAAAAAAAAAGGAAAAACAAACCAACCTCCCTCTCCCCCCAAAAACTAACTAAATAACACTGCAGTATGAGAGATAAGGGAAGTTTACGAGATAAAGAGACCTGAGATATTTTATGAACACTTTTAAATGTGTGAACTTGTACTGTCCTTGGAGTAATAATCTCAGACAAATTGGAAATTTATCTTGTCAAGTGATGCTTTCAATAACATATAGAGCTAACTAAAGCATATTGAATCTGCACCTCCCAATACTGGGGCTGCCTTTATGAGGACTACCTGAGGTAGTGCCGCATCACATCAAATCATCCCACATTGACGTTAGTGTTGTGTGGGGCTGTTCTCAGGGTTAGTGCATATGCTTAAGTTACTTTGCTCAATGGGACCTACAGCAGTGTGAAAATATGAAAAGAGAAAGAAGGAATAAATTCATTAGAAAGGAGATAATAATCACAGAAAAAAAAGCTAGGGGAAAAAAAATGGATTGTACTATATTTCCCCTTTCACTATTCTAATATATTGCTGTTCCGTTGCTAGAAAATGGCCCTTTTCACTATAGCAGCACCTTATCTTCACAGCTTCATGTTTCAAACTGTCAAAATGTAATAAGCCTTACTAAACTGCTACTGGTGGATAAGAGATGATGCTTAAAAACCAGAACAAAATAAAGCAAACAGAAAATGGATATTCCTCTCTTACAGACAAAATGTTAGGAGTAAAGCAAAACCAACTTAAAATAGCAGAGGTTATGAACAATGCTGTAAACTGTTCAGAGATATCCTAAATAAGGTAGGCTGAGCTATCCCAAGCACGGGATGCCCTCTGTCAGGCCACATAACTTGCGTATGCCCACACTTGGACAGGAGTTTGTTTGCCGATTCAGATCTGTCCTTAATTTGTTACGATATTTTATACAATTTCTTTTTAATTTTTACCCCAGAGATATTTTTGTTCTTCAAAATATGCATAAAACCAAAGTATTGGAAAAAAGATAATAACCTATGAGAAGATAGCTGTAAAGGACACCAGCCTACTAAGTCAGACCAATGCCCTGTCTAGCCTGCCTCTTGCAATGGCAAAAAGTAATGTTTTTTAGAGAACAAAGACAGTACCCACAGTCATCCACAGGGGACATCACTTCTGGCTCTTCTCTATCCCAGACAGGAACTATTAAGTCTTAACCCTTTGTTTCCTATCTTCTAGCCAGCTTTCAACTCATAAAATGACCTTTCTTACATTCAAAGACTATGAACACGGCAACTTTGTTCCTGTCAAAGCTTTTAGTGTGGAATCTTCTCAAATGCTTCTGAAAAATACAAATACTCTATGTCCACTGAATCCTCTTCATTCATGCATGTATTTACATGCTCATAAAATGCTGGGAGGTTAGTGAGACAGTGTTGTCCTTCACAACATTCATACTGATCTAGAGTGCTGCTTTATTATAGATTCTTCCCTTTTAGCAGAGATAGTAGTTACCAGTTTATAGTTTCCAGAAACCCCATCCAGATTTTGGGACAGGAAAAATTGCTGCAAACCATTCCTTTTCATCTATTTATTTATTTTTCCGGAAAGATTTAACAAATATTTAAGGGTTTGCATCAGTGTTTCCATGTGTTGCATGGAGGTCTCTCCAAGCACCCCTACATCTGAGGTGAAAAAAAAGGAGGGGGGGGAAAGGGAAAAAAAATCATTCTCTCTAATACCCTCTGAATGTTCCCCCATTTTTAAAATAGTGCTTATGGAAAAACTAAATGTGACATCTCTAGTACAAGAGTTGTGGAGCTACTGTGTTTGTTGTAGTTAAGGTTTAAATTCATAAATACTATAATTATAGTTAGCAGTAAGCGATATGAGCAGGAAGCATATCCACTAGTTCAAATCCTGCAGTGTTTGCCTATGTGGGAAGCCCTGAGAATTCTAATTTAAGGCTTTGAGTCACCTCTAAGATAGGGAAGTAGAGTTGTTTGTTATAAAGGGAGGCACAATACTGTAATTACTTTTTATGCCAGTGTCAGCATCTTTAATAAGTATCTGCACTCTCCTCAGCATGTGTACTAAACCTTGATGCAGTCAGTGTAGAATAAAATTGGCACTTCTTTGTTCTGCTTTGTCCTTTCTGTTAAAGTTGTACAGCTAAAACTGAGATAAAGATGTTATTTTATAACTAATGAATAGAGAAGATGCTTATTTTATTTATTTGTGGCATTATTGCGTACTTAGCACAAGACCCATCAGGAACAGATTTTGTTTTTTGTAGAGTGCTCATCTCATAGTCATGCACAGTAGGGGAAATATAACTTTGGGCCTAATGTTTTTTTCTGTTTTTCTGATACTCGGTAAAATCCCGTCTGTTCTACAGGTGTTGACCTCCTTTTTCCTTTCAAACTATATAAATGAATAACATAAGAAGTTAAACTCAGAATAACTATTCCTAACTTCAATCTCAGAATTTGTTGCTTCTGTTTCAACCTGTAGAATCACTTACGTGACCCTAATCTTGTCTTC
>VYZW01003044.1:0-15044 GCA_013401315.1 Balaeniceps rex | reverse complement strand
AGATGTGCAGTGGTTCACTGCCCAGCAAGGGCAGAGGAGGACACATTCTTATGAAATATTAGTATTTAAGATAATTCAAAGATACAGATTACTGCAACAATATGGCTACACAGCTATCAACACCCAAAATATCCAGTTTAAATCTGAATTAGACTTGAATATGAGATCCTAAGACACACCTTACATTTTCACATAGTTTGATAAATTCTGAACATGCACTCTGAGGTTTTGACTGGTCTCTGCTTACGCCATACACACCGCAATTGCATTTGTAAAAACAGAAGCTGCAGCTGCAACATTCTTGCTGAAGCTGTACACTGCTGCCTGACCCACCCGTTCTGCTGCTTCTCCTTCTTGTATGCATGCTAAAGTTTATTTGTGCCTCATCTTTGCCCATCCTGTAAAAAGGATGTTTAACTGGTTTGTTAAACAGAAATTTTGAAAGAACAGAAATGACTTTATATACAACTGAAAGAACTGAAAGTAGGTTCACATCACCTGTATAAGTAAATATCTTTCATCTTTGCATTGGTGCCAATCATGCAATTGACTCACTTTTTTGACCTACACAACAGTATTCATTTAATGAAAACTTTAGCAAGTTTCTATGACCATTTAGTTCCTTATCATGCATTTTGGCCAAGTTTGTCTTGAAGGTTCAGTCCACTGGGATTTTGACACATTAATTGAATTATTTTGTTTGAATCTCAAATAGGACATTGAATAAATAGTGAAAAAGCAATGTTCATTTATAAACAACGACTAAATGTGTGGTTATGAGATCCTAGCAACAAAGATGCTTTTTCAAATAAAAAATATGGTGTATCCATTTCTACTCAATTATACTGACTCTTAAAAAAAGTGTCTTAAGAGATACAAATCTGTATTATCATAGAATTTTTAATCGAAATAGTTATTTTACTAGCTAACTAGCATCTCCAACACTACAAAACCATTTTAGATCTTTACAGTTGCTGGTATCTACTTATTTCGCTAACAAAGGAAATTCTACAGCATGTAACATCTAACAGAACTCAAAAACACATTGGTAGCACAGCAAGTAACAGATGTCAGAATCTGATTTAGTCTGAGAACTCTAAAACAAATGGGGAACATAAGTGAGGCAACTTGACAACAAATTTGGTTTAAACTGAAGCATACAGTAGTTGGATACAGTTGGAGCTGTATCAACTACTGGTTTGGCCCCTTAATACCATTTTTTTTTTAAAGCACTTTTTAGCAGCCACATCTGAATATCACCAAGTCTGAAACAGGTCCTTATAATGCTGACAGTGCAATGTGCAAATTTCTGTTTATATACATATACACGCACAATTTTTAAACAAAATGTTAGAGAAACATTGCACCGTTAAGCTATATATTCTTGTAAGCTCCAAAAATGCATTACTTTGGAGGAACTGATCAACAGAAATTGGGTTTTCGTAAGAGGAGGCTGAATGATTCCAGAAGGAATGAGATTAATGACAGGCCACTCCACAATTCTCAGACATAGCCAAACAAACATCTAGCGGTCTCTTGGGTGTACCTCCATCCTTCATTCTTAACTTTGTTATGAAGCTGGTACACTCAGAGAAAGTTCAGGAGCCTCATGCTCAAGCATGAAGCTTTAATGACCATCTCATTAAAGGAGTAGTCATGCTTATGGAAACAAATTTTATTTAGTCTGCCACCAGGGAGATGGAAGGTACCAGTAGGAGAGGTAGAGGAAGAAAAGGATGAAGCAGCTCCCTTCTCCCTTGAGGCATGCTGGAAGCTTTAAGATGCAGTGCCTGTAGCTATCCAAGGCTGAGCTTCAGCAGAAGCTCCTGTGCATCCAACATAGCCACAGCAAGATGCTTGACTGGGCCAGGATGAAATAAGCTTATGGAAAATAAAGCTCTTAATTCTTAGTCTCCCCAGTTAACACTGCTACACTCTAAGAAATTATGACAATGCTACAGATAGGGATGTTTTTCTGTTTACTCCCGTTCTTCCTCCAGGTACGAAATAAGAGAAATCACAGTTAATGGATTACAGTATATACACTGGGATCCCACAGCACGTAATCACAAGTGATATCAATTTTCACCAAAAAGATTAAGCACTCAAGTATAAACTGTTAGAATTAAATAGTAATGATTCAGAATGTATGCACTAGAATGTGGGCTTTGCACTGAGCAGCTTTGCCTGCCCTTGGGCAGGGCAAAGAAGCTATAGCTTCCTCTAAGTAAGAGATCGAATAAAATTAAAAATTAACATAAAAGACTGTTTGAATGACTTTTGCAAACTCCTGCAGACCAGGAGAAAGATGTAAAGTTGATGTTGGAGGATTACTAGGATATGGTAAGACCAAACGAAGGACAGTAGTTCCTTTCTAGCAACTGGCAGCTGAGAGATAAAATACACCACCTACTTCAACTGCTGGTGCACCATCTGCTTCTTTATCCACGCCAGTTGTTTCAAACCTGAAAAGTACAAGCTTTTCCAGTAATTTCCTTTTTCATACTTACTCTGTCTTGCTCCATTTCTATTTTTGGAAATCATTATGATATTTAAAATTGAAAACATAAGCACAAAACAGGGGTACACTTTACTTTCTGTATCACAGCAGTGAAATTTTAATTGGTTCAAGAGTAGAGCATAGTGGAAAAAATATGGGGAAATGGGAAAAAAATGGGTCTCCTAAAAGAGCTTTCCCTCTGGCAAACAATCAAGCCTCCATGCCTTTTTTCTCTCTTGCTCCATCTGCACAATAAATTGCCTACGATATCACTGAAAAAATACATATTATGAAACTCAAGACTGACCAAAACATTACCTCCGCATGCTGAAGAATCCAGTTTCATTAGAAAACTGTCCCAGTGCTGCCATTAAAATAAGCCAAGATGTTATAGATGCTCAGAACATGTTAACCAATGGATTTCTGACTAAACTACCTTGTTGCTAGTATCATCTTAGGCCAGTGAAGTGGGTCTTTGCTGGTACTCCACACCTATCAATGTCAACACATCTGTGAAAATCCTGCCTGTGGCACAAAGAGCTTGAAGAAAACTTCCTGGTCTACTTATACTTTCTACAATTCTTCTCAACTTCAGCCCACCCTGTGCTGTCTATAAAGATGGGCAAAGGGAATTGAAAAATAATGATATAGAAGCAAGAAGCAGCAAAAGTGACAGACACAGGGCAAGTAGTGAGGAGCACAGTGGTATGAGCTGGAGGGAAGAAAGCGTGCCCGGTGAGAGACAAAAAGACCAACAATGATAATGGAAGGAAACAGTCAATAAAGTCACTGAGAGGAGTCTCACAAGTGGCTCTGGAAGCTTTATTTCTATGTTTAGACGGTTCCTTGAGTCCCTCAGGAGGAAAGTGCCAACAAAAAACACAACCAACACTTATTTCCATCCCTTTCAATATCCAGGCACATACAACCTCTGTCCTATGACTTCAAACAAACTTTGGGACTGACTTCAAAGTTGTGTCTGACATTCTCTATTGTTTCTCTTTTCAACCAACAGCATTGCTCTCCTCCTTTGATGAAAAATCCCTGTGATCAAGGTCTTACTCAGTCGGGTTCAAAATACTACTGCTGCATACCTGATGCATTCCAGCTACACCTTTGCCTGGAATTACTATCTCCATGCTGTACAGCATTCTTAAATCCTAATAACTGAACAGTCCCTCAAGGACTCTGCAAGACAGAGATAACCCAATGCATAGTGACACAAAGACTGATACGCCCAATGTATGGTGAACAACAACAAGAGCTGTTATTCTGAAAGCACAATACTGCCTGCCAGGGATAAGTAGCTAGCCGTACATGCACAATTAGAGAACACACATACAATTGTTAGCAACGAATCTTCAAAGTTGGAAACATTTTAACTTTTTGCAGTTTATAACTTAAAGGATACCATAGGCCTCCATGAACCGCTGCTGCTGTACAGAGCAAGAATGTCACAATGAAAAAATTTTCAAAAGCAGTGTAAGTAATTGAAGATGCTATAACCTCTTTGCAGAATTGACTTGTGCATTTCTGAAAATGTCAATCCATATGCATAGGAATTTATTTTGTAAATTGAATTGTTATTGTCTAATGATGTTCCCAGGTATTTAAAACACTTAATCATTCCAATTAATAGCCCTTTCTACATTCTGCCTAAAACTTCCTGAGCAGCTGTTGTTTGGTCTACTCACACTACTGAAACTAAGAGCGAGACCACCACTGTAAGATCACTGAGTTAGAACGGACTTCTCAGACTCCTAAGCAGAGTAAGCAGAGTCCCTTGCTATGGAACACACTGTGTCATATAAATCCCTTTCATAATCTAAAAGACCTCTACCTTAAAAAAAAAAAAAAAAAAATCATTACTTCCTTCCTAACAATTGTATTTGGTGGAGGGCTATTCCAGAATTTCTTTGCTCAAACAACTAGGAATCTTCCAGTTTCTGAATTATATTTATTCAGGGTAAACAAATACCCACTTATTTGGTGTCAGCGTGGCCCTTTAGCTAAATAGTTCTTTTCTTCCCAGTAGTTATGCCTGATATATTTGCAAATTTCACTCACATCTCCTCTTAGCCTTTAGTTTGTCAGAGTAAGCAAGTCAAGCATTTTCAGTCCAAGGTCATTTGCTGGCTCACCACTCTTCTGATAGTATTCTTCTGCACTTGCAGCTGCTCCAGCTTCAGTTTGTCTTTCCTCTTCTCTTTCTTCTTGAACATAATGCTTCAGAATTTGTTTCAACAATATCTTAATAGCACCATTTGTTCCTTTTTTTTTAAAAAAAAAAAAGGAAAAAATAAAACAGTTCTTCTAATACAAAGGGATTGCGTTTTGCCTTTTTTGCAGATGCATCACAATGCCAGTTTATAGCTGCACCAGCATACTAAGACCTTCTCTTAGTCACTTATTTCCAGATTAGGAACTCTCAAAGGAAAAAAACTAAATGACAACAGAAATAAGAGCAACGAAAAGAAAACAAAAAACTAATGACATACATCCAGAATCTAATAGCAAAACATTCTCTCTGTAATATATCAGTCTGCCTTTGTGTCCTCCAACTTCATTTTGTCAGCAGATTATGCTGAAAATGTTTCCCTACTATTAATGTAAAGGTCATTAATGAAAACATTTAAGAAAATTACTCCCAGTGCTAACCCTTGAGAAACACTAATGCTTTCCCTTTGCTTGATGTTTCTTCTTTCAGCATGAATAGTTGCATTAGCCAATTCTTTATCCTCCACTTTAATAACCTCCATTGCTTCCTGTAACTTCTAATTTAAGACACAATCATGTACAATGTTCTACTGAGGGCTAAATAAAGGAGGTCTACCTTATTTTCACCTGGGAAAAACAACTCTACACTATGCTGTATCACATTCACCTCCAAACCTTTACTTTTTCTCCTTCTGTTCAAAGTCTCATGATTGCAGCAGTGGCATACAAGCTACACAGAAGAAAAAACAATTCAGCTGAAAAGCAAAAGGGACAAGATCCAAACCAGCAGTGGAAGGGAAGAGCAAGGACTAAGGAGAGAAGAATACATGACTGTGGTAACTCAGCTGTTAGCACTCTTCTGGAACACATGAGGTACTGGTCCTTCAACAGGCAGGGACACATGCCCTGCCATCCTTTCTGCTGTGATCAGAACATCATCAGAAGAAAATGATTGTGGCTGATGAACAACCAGGTCTCACCCTTATTTAAAAAAAAAAAAAAAAAAAAATCACAGTGCAATCAGGATATGTACTTGGAGCTGGCTGCTTTCCCACTGCACAGTAAGAGAAGAATCCGATGCCCATGGCCTTAGCTATCTTTGGGAAGGAAAGTTAGGGACATTGTCAATGAGGCGTTACAGGGTACTCCAGTAGGTCTTTCAGTCTGGACATTCAGGGGAATCAGCGCTGAGGGTTACATCATACAGATTTCATACCCCATAGCTGGGAATTGACCAGGAAAACTCTGTGTGTGTGTATACTGATGTACACACATCCATTCATCCAGGCTACAGGACTGCTGGGCAAGCCATAGGGTATACTCACCTCACGGTACAGAAACAACAGCTAATCAAGTGGCAGAGGTCTGTTTGGGATCTAGCAGTCCCAAAACTGATCTTACAGGTGTCACTTCATTTCTTTCAATATGTTTATTTAGCTTAGATTTGTAAGGAAATGCTGCATGTGTGCACACATTGCAGGTGCATGCCTGTCAGGCAAAGAAGAAGTAGCACATTTAACTTCTGAAACAGATGACCAAATTGGTTAGAATTACTACAAAATTTGACAAAGGCTGCCACACAGTGAACAAAAGGCCAGAGCATGGGTTTAATCTTTAGTAATATCAGAAAATATAGGGAGTAATGAGGTAATTCCAATGGCCCAATGCAAATGAAGCTTAACCCTGTTTTGACTTTATTTTATTTCTCTTTTTAAGTTACAAGAGGCTGAAATTTCCACAGCACAAACCTATTCATTTTGCTTACTGTATTGGGTTTGTGTGGCAAGGTTTTGGTAGTGGAGGGGGCTACAGGGGTGGCTTCTGTGAGAAGCCGCTAGAAGCTTCCCCTATGTCCAATAGAGCCAATGCCAGCTGGCTCCAAGACGGACCTGCCACTGGCCAAGGCCAAGCCAATCAGCAACGGTGGTAGTGCCTCTGGCATAACATATTTAAGAAGCAGCGGGGGGGGGAAACCACCAGGACACAAACTGCAGCTGGAGTGAGGAGTGAGAATATGTGAGGAACAACTCTGCAGACACCAAGGTCAGTGAAGAAGGAGGGGGAGGATGTGCTCCAGGCACCGGAGCAGAGATTGCCCTGCAGCCTGTGATGAAGACCATGGTGAAGCAGGCTGTCCCCCTGCAGCCCATGGAGGTCCACGGGGGAGCAGATATCCACCTGCAGCCTGTGGAGGATCCCACATCAGAGCAGGTGGATGTGCCCGAAGGAGGCTGTGATCCTGTGGGAAGCTCGCACTGGAGCAGGCTCCAGGCAGGACCAGTGGACCCGTGGAGAGAGAGGAGCCCATGCTGGAGCAGTCTGTTCCGGAAGGACTGCACCGCACAGAAGGGACCCACTCTGGAGCAGTTTGTGAAGAACTGCAGCCCGTGGGAAGGACTCACATTGGAAAAGTTCATGGAGGACTGTCTCCCGTGGGAGGGACCCCATGCTGGAGCAGGGGAAGAGTGTGAGGAGTCCTTCCCTTGAGGAGGAAAGAGCGGTAGAGACAATGTGTGATGAACGGACCACAACCCCCACTCCCCATCCCCCTGCGCTGCTCAGCGGGAGGAGGTAGAGAAAAATCAGGAGTGAAGTTGAGCCCAGGAAGAAGGGAGAGGTGGGGGAAAGGTGTTTTAAGATTTGGTTTTATTTCTCATTACCCTACTCAGTTTTGATTGGTAATAAATTAAACTGATTTTTCCCCGAGTCGAGTCTGTTTTGCCTGTGACAGTAATTGCTGAGTGATCTCCCTGTCCTTATCTCAACCCACGAGCTTTTTTTGTTATATTTTCTCTCCCCTGTCCAGTTGAGGAGTGATAAAGCAGCTTTGGTGGGCACTTGGCATCCAACCAGGGTCAAACCACCACACTCACTGACCTAACTACTTGAAAAGAAGGAATTACATCCAAGTAATTATATTAAAGCACTATTAACATTAGAGTCATCCACTCCAGAATCAAGAACACTCAGAATCCTGAGAAGAGGGATTGGGAGAATTCTACTGTGAGGGAAGCACGTGCATGTATATATATATACACACACACACACACGTATATTTTGAGTATCTCTCTCGCACTTACCCCTATAATTAAACATCTATAAATTTAAGATTATGCAAGTATTGTTACATTGATGTTTCTTAGCATAAAGGTTTGATTTGGAAACTTAAACATTCTTTAGACATAAAAGACATTAATTTTATATTCCTTATATAAAAAGCCCTCAAAAACCCAATCACCTATCAGAGTAAGCGATCTAAATAAAGTTGCATGAATTGAACAATGCACTGAGCCCTCCTGTATACCACAGCCATCTAAGACAAATGGTAATAGCTCATTTGTAGTACAGTTGGAATGCTTATTTTCCCTGGCATATGTTTTGATACATTGCTATTTCCCGCTTTCCATTAAAACATAATGTATTCCAATCTTCTTAAAGAAATATTCTTACTTTTAAAACAGAGTTTGTATTTCCTAAATAATATACAGGTTTGCTTTCAAATTTACATTTCAAAGGTTCAATTAATTCAAATGTAAGCTATAAAAGCTACTCATCATCCAATCTGACTATCAAAATGTGGAGGGAAAAAAGTAAATTAATTTTCTCCTATTCAAGTTTTAACAGAAGAAACAGAGGTTCACATCAGATGAAAGCTTCCATTCTTTACAGGTTTTTCTTCTAGCTGTTTCTGGCATACAAATGGAATTATGGTAAAAAAGCATAATTGGTTTAACATCAAACGCAACAAAAAAAAAAATCAAAATTACAGTATCTTAACTGAACTTGGAATTTGACAAAGGACTCCAGAAAAAAATCCAGAAAATAAAACTTCTATTTTATATAAAATCCTTCTGGATAAATGGATAGACAATCTTCAAAGGTAGCAGAGTTTTGATAAGGCTTCCTCTGGATTATCCTAAACTTCTTTGATTTACCTGAACTTTTGAAGGTCCAGTGGTTCATACCCCCTTGACTATTCCTATTTGGCACACTTTGTTGTAGAAGGCACAAATTATGGGTCTGCAGAACTGTGTCAGTCCTCCCTGTGGACTGTCAATCAGGAGAAACAGTAGTCTTGTTGCTTGCCTTAGTTTGGCAGCTCTAATAGGAATCTAATTTCCCTTTACGGGCAAAAAAAATAAAAAAGACAACTCAATGTACTGCAAGAGGAACTAAGTAGCTTCAGTCCCATCTTTGCTGTCTGCCTTTCATGCTATAGGTATTTAGTATGAAGAATATGCTAGTCATAATAAATGTTTCTCAAAGAAGTCCTGAGCAAACAGGTGAAGAAGAAGTGTCCAGGTGTTTGCTTACCACAATTGGAGCATTAACACTGGAGAACAGTCAGCAACTGAAAGTCTGTCAAAAGGTGACAATAATTATGAGAGGAATGTGTGGTCAGAAGATACACCAAGTAAAAGTATATTTCTCAGATCAGTGGTGTAGCAAAGAGAGGGGAGAGATATGTGGACTAGAATCCCACTAGCACAAAAATATGGAAAGTCATGTTACCTGGGGCTTCCCCACGTTGTTCTCTACTTCTTCCTCATCACAAACAGTCAGAGACATATCCTGGACCACAACAGTATTTCTGAGCTTCACATAGTCTGAGCAACTGGTAAAGTCATGACTTGTATGAATGTGTAAGATACAAGAGTCAATCATTTAAATTGCCTCACATTTAAGTAGTCTCAAGCGTCTTTCCATTTGTGGAAAGGAAAATAGTGAAATTTAAACTAGACCAAACAGAAAATAACTGCTGAAGTTTCATCACAGCTTATTCTGCCTGGTTATTTTCTCTGCAACTCCATGAGTTTAAGCTATGACTCAGTCCAACTTGGCTGTACAAGTGAGTAAAGATAATACTTAACACTTGACGGAAAACTCCCTGAGCAGCACTAATATTAAACAATAGAGAATATAATACAGTCACAGCAACCAATGAACTTCATTATATAATTTTTAAGAAATGGTGGCTGTATTTCTTTTTTAATTAAAAATGGCGCTAACCAAATTCCAAGTAAACCAGGAAATGCTGGTCTGAAAATTGTTTTGATAAGAACTAGACATAAATATCTTGCATTCTGTAAATACTTAAAACAGAGAACTAAAATATTTAGAGGGGGACTGGTCTGGCAATCTATAGTGGTCTACAGTATAGATTCAGAGAGTTCTGAAACTTGACACTTCACACTTGAGTAAGTGTCAAGATGATCCTTTAGCTAATTATCAAAAGTATTATGAACTTTAATATAAATAGCTTAGGAGCTGAAACTACACGATGGTTTTGGATTCTTTCAAGCTGAATTAAGCTCTACCTTAATGTAAGCTACTATACTTAATCACAATTCCTTTTGAGTGGAACTTGCATAAGATTTTTTTTAAGCATTTAGGACTAGCCAAGCCCTTACCAATGTTTCAAATCCTAATATATGTTATAAGAAACACACATGCTGTTAGTCACACTGATATCCTTCCATAAAGGGTTTGAAACTGGAGTGCAACTATGACAAGAGAGCAGACTGTTCTTCCCCAAGGGTAATGTAAAGAATAAAAAGCAGAATTAAAACCAGTTAAGAGTGCATAAAGAACATATTAACAATCGGATATAAACAAAGTTCTGGGATGCTCCAGAGCAGGCTGGATCCAAACCCTAAAGAGTTGCAGTTCGATAAGACTTAAAATGCCTGAGACAGTGGATCTTTCCTCAGGTTTTGTATCATTGTTAGCATGCCACAAAATCTGCAATTTTCTCAGCACCTGAGCCAAGCATATTATGGGGCTCAAGGCTTGTGATTCTGTTCCCCCATGATATTTCTGAGAGAGCTCCTTTCCCCTCAGACCAATTCAGCAGCTATCTTCTAGGGAGGGGAAGAAGGAGAGGGGCAGAGGGGACATAGGGAAGGAGAGGGAGACCTTCTATATTAGACAAGGTTTTTCTTTTTATCTCCTCCCTCCGTTCCCTGTATTTTTCCCTCTCCTTTTCTTTACCTAAACTGAAAGTTTGACAGATGACATCACTAGAATAGGAACCTATCTTCAGGAAAGTTGACAGATAACATCTTGGATGAGTACTGTCACTAATTAGTTTCCCGAAAATCTTGTCTACTACATCTTCACAATAAAAGGGAAAAAATTCCCTTCAGCCCAAAGCTAAGGAATCAGATTTTCCATAAACTACTTTCCATGGCAAGCAAAAGTTGTCTAAAACAAACATTTAACAAGAGGGCTCATGATCCTCTGCTACATTCACAAGACTAAAAGCTTAGATGAAAGGATAGCAAAATCCCAGATGACAGCCACAGAAACTTCTCATGGAGCCAGCAAGGCTATTAGCAGACACTAATATCACATTAGGTCAATGGACACATGAGAATTAAATACTACTTTTAAATAAATGGATCTCAATTTTTCATCTGTATGAGCCATTTAAGAATCTTTAGTGAGTTTTTCTCATATATATATTATATACATAAAGAAATGTAATGGAAAAAAGAGTTTGTTCCTTGCTGTTTACTTAAGGAAAAACAAAGTAAGAGAAACTTTGCAATGCACTGTCATGTAATTAATTATCTCATAGAAGTGCAATTATCTGCCTGTTGATCCAGTTACATTAGTTAACCTCCATCAATAAACACAGACACTGGATTAAAAAAAAATTGAGATTCCGATGGAATACCTATTTTCTGTCAAGAGTTATAACCTCTGAGCAGCAACTGGCAAACCAATAATCTTTTTCACCAGCACTGAAAATAAATTCAGCCAAGGACGGTAGCTGGCCAACCATGAAATTGTGCACTTAAGCTGACTTCACACTGACAACAGAAATGCCAGATGAAATTTATATAGGCCTGCTAGTATCATATCTGCTGAGTCTTATTCTCCAGAATCTTCTTACCAAAAATCCATTTGAAATGAAAGCAGCAGTCTAACCATTTGCTGTATCAATGTCAGTTTCCAGCATCATATTGATCAAATTCTTGTTCCCTGAAGTTTAAACAGCAGAAATTATTCCATTCATTCCAAACTTTTAAAAGGAAGGTGGCAGCTAACATTATGTGTGAATGTCAGGAACAAAATAACTACCTCAGGAACTACAGTACCTTGTCAGTATTTTGGGGATTTGTGAAAAAACAGAATATACTATAAAACAACATGGTATGCAAGGCTGGACCATGAGAGAAAATTTATGTTATAAAAACAAATAAGTATTCATATGTACAGTATATTAATACATTTATATAGTTAGCAAATACTACTTAGAAGATAGGAAAATATGTTGGTTTTAGAAAAAAGTTTGATTGTTTTTCCTTCAAGAAAAATGGTGATTGATAACATTGGATTTATTTTGTAAGTTTGTAATGTCCGTTTTAGCATTTCCTTGGAAAGCAGGAAGCCTTCATATGGGCTACTGGAAAAAATGCTAAAGTTGTATCTATTTCATTAATCTGAAATAACACCAAGAAAATTCTCAATGCTCTGAAAATTACTGTTTCTTCAATCCATTTATAATAGTGGATTTACACAAGATATGGAGTGCTACATCCTAAATTACATACAAGCCTAAGACAAAATTTTGCAATACAAATATAATGCAGATGATGTGAGAGCACTTCAAGGTAAAAAAAAAAAAATCTACAAACAGATCTACTACAGGAAACAAATACATACAGAATAAGGTCTTCCCCCTCCATTCCTCCCACCCCAACATTTAATGCTTGTAAAAATAGCCAGTTTCACTTACATGTAATTATAATTTTCCTCAAGAACAATCTTTTCTCACCTAAATTCAGTAGTTACAAATCTAACTACCCGTACCATACGCACCACTTAGACATTCTGCAAAATAAACACTGAAGACAGCAAAGCACAGATTTATATTCTTAACAAATCTGTAACTTGTAGCATCTCATCTGGGCAACTTCTGTGACAGCAGAGTCTCATGCAATCTAAAGAGACTATTCACAGACAGCAATCCACCATTTCCCTCAGTCACCTACCAGTAAATATGTACATACATTCATGCGTGCGCACACACATACTTTATCAATTGCCAGAGCAAGGTCACTAAAAAAGAAAAACCTGTTCTGAAAACTTGACCCAATGGACCAGATCAAGTACAAATGACCAACAAGTTCTATTCATTTAAATTGATTTTATGCTGATTTGTATCACCAGGTACCCAATCCATTTTAAAATTATGTTTTATAAAGCAAATTGTTAGAGTTTCCAGCTCTAACAAACACAGCATAGTGTCCTTCTTAGTGGAAGCCCTTCTAGCAAGTTGCCACCTTTGTACATAAAGATCCAAGTTAAAATCTAAGCTCTAGACAAAAAAGGGAAGTAAAGGAACTAGGAAGTAACTCCTTAGGTTTTCATCATAGCCAAAAGCAGCTTGGATCACAGTCCAGGCATTAAATATTCCATATCCTTCTGCATGCTGGGCAGGTAGAAAAGCAGGCAAAATTGCCCTTGGTGCTCTTCCCTGTTCAGTAAAACAAACTTTTTATTTAGCTTTTCAGTTTGATAAATAGAAACCATTATAATGAACTTCAATTCTTTTGCTCTTGCACATGACTAGGAAAGTCCAACCTACTGGCTGAAATACCATTACACCCTCAGAGTCTATATACAGCCTGTACTCCTCCTGTAATTCATTGCTGTTGACTACAGGTAGCTATCTTGTTCAGAGTGTGACAGCTTGGTTCCTTGATCCAACAGCTGTTAAATCTAGTTCATTTCCCCAGCAGATTTTGCTATGCTGCCAAGTGAATTAAGTGTAGGGAGTAATGTGAAGCCTTCTCTCTCTAGGTCCCAGTTGATTTGTAGGGAAGACAGGATTAAGTCTCATATGGACTGCATGGTAATCTATCCCTTGAATAGTTCAGGTACACCTTGCAGCACTCTTGCCCCCTTAAATAGCCAAAGGCAGGGGGAGTCACCATGAGCTCACTCCAAGGATGTTACTAAGCAACAATCTCTGTTAGTCTTAAAAATGGCTTCCAGCATACAAATCTTCATAGTAAATTTCAATAAACCTATTAACCATATGTCAACACCAGCAGAAAAGTATACAAACTGTGTTAAATTGGCTCTTAGCACATTCTTAGTAGTGTAGACAGGAGCTAGCTGGCACAGCAAGAGCTAGATGGCAAATAGAAAGTTATTTTCAAGAAGGCATGTCGTTACAGTTGCATTACCCTCTGCCGCTGACCACAATACTGATTTTTTTTTTTTTTTACAGCCTCATTCAAACATCTGTAACAGCAAAAACAATTTTCAGTGACATTCTATACCAATCTAAGATAAGAGGAGAAAAATATTAATAACGTATCTACATTAGGCCTGCCAGTTACACTGTTATTTTTAAGAGTTTCCATTTACACATTCATGTAAATGGGACACTGCAGCTAGCAAAGTGATACTGATGTAAATGAGGCGGCCGTCCAGGCAGTAAGTGCCCATTATAATTTCTATTATTATTCTGTAATATAATTCACAGTCTAAAAATGCAAAGACTAGCTTTAATTCTTCTAATTCTTTCACCTCGCCAGAACCTTCAGTAAAGGGTGTATTTCTCATCTTTCTGGGCACAGTCCAGTGTAGTCCATCTCTGGCTGTCAGAACAACTCTCTAATTTTATTTAGTAAGAGAATGAGCTGCCAGATTCTAAGGGACCAATAATTCACACCACAGTTTCCTGCTAGTTAGCATGCGTTCACACCATCAAGATGTTACCAATGAAATTTGTAGGGCTACTTGGAAAAAAAACCCCAAAACAACAAAAAACTGCACAGCCCAAGGCACCCATAATTTCAAGTAAAAAGTTAGAAATACTGATGTTTGCAAAATGTATATTAAGCCAGAGAGTTATATTTCCATATCTTTGGAGAGTCCTTTCTCTCTCTCATTCATAGTAATATTTTCATCCATTAAAAAAACCAAATTAAAAACCCCCAAGCACTGCCCAGTAATTTAGCATAAGTTTACTAAGATACATAGTTCAAATAATGATAATTTTTACATTTAAAGTATTACTATTTAAAACCAAACCGGAATACTAAATATACAAAAAATAAGCAGCTACAGTAATTTACATTAAGTATACTTTTATGTTTGGATTTTAT
Organism: Balaeniceps rex; assembly: GCA_013401315.1. Classification (NCBI taxonomy): domain Eukaryota; kingdom Metazoa; phylum Chordata; class Aves; order Pelecaniformes; family Balaenicipitidae; genus Balaeniceps; species Balaeniceps rex. The sequence continues at coordinate 200 of VYZW01003044.1, read as the reverse complement.
AAATTTGACCAACACAGCTATCGACTTTTGGGAGCAACATACCCATGACTATCACTATTTCACAAGAGAATTCCTGGAATTTCATTATATATAACATTTATTATAGGAAGACAGTAATTTCAAGTAGCTGTCTTCCTATAACATCACACCTTTATTTACTTTTGTCCTGGTTTCAGCTGAGTTAGAGTCACTTTTCTTCC
>VYZW01003041.1:2696-13711 GCA_013401315.1 Balaeniceps rex | reverse complement strand
CTCTTGTGTCATGAATCTCCCTGGGATATCAGAATGTGCTGAAGACACCCAAAGAATATGTACTTCAAATAAAAGTGCAAAAGCCTGGGTGTTTCTGTCCCTATCCCTGATCACGTAAGAAAATGAATAGTATTTGTATTTTCTAATAATACTGCATTTTATTTTTATTAATTATTTGTATGTAATTAGAGCTGCCCTCAGTGTCTGAAGATCTCTGTTTGGATTGTTTTTCTCTCACAACTCGCTCACTGCAGCCAAGGGAACTAAGTGATGGCAGTTGCAACACTCAATTCAGTTACATAAACGCATCTTCCTTGCCAGATTCCCCTGCGGTGTTCCCATTTCATGAAATAAGTCTCTAGCATTTAGTAATGTACCGTACCAGCAAGTTTCTTTTCATGTGACAAAAAATTAGGTCCTCTGCTCCTGGCAGCAGAGCAGCATGTGTGTGAGCATCACACACATGGAATCCACCCCAGACAGGGTGGCTGCACCAGCAAGAGGACAGAGAAGAAATACAATACTCGAGTAGCTACAGAACAAGAATTGGATGTCAGATTTTAGTAGGAGAAAGACAGCCTTCATCCAGAAATCGAGGCAGATTTATTCCTAAGTCTGTTGCAGTGCCAACAAATGTGAGTGTACATTATACCTTCAACCATATACAAGATACATGTGCTTCCATAATGAGTGTATTTGCCAGTAATGATAAAAAACACTCTGGCCAGACTATTCCTGTAGGTGTAAATGGAGTTATACTTTTTAACATCACAGCTGGAACAAACACACTCTTGACTACGAAAGCAGTATGTGGTAAAAGTGNCGAACGCAGTATGTGGTAAAAGTGAAGAGACATAGAGTGACCTAATCCATCACACAGCCAACCAGCTGCAGAGAGAGGGGGCTTTCTGGGCAAAGTTTCCCACCATACCTGCCCATCAGTGTGAAGCTGTGTGGTCATACCCCATTGACTTGCTGGAGCTTACCCTTACCATAGATAGGCCACTGTTGAAGGCTATCTGGTAAATTATATAGGGACTAGTACCTGTATGTCTGTGCAAAGGTCAGAGACAATATGTCTTTGGGCATGTTTGTATCAGGCAGTGGAGCATCACAGAGATCTCAGAACTACCTGAGCTGGTAATTCACGCAGAGTCCCACAGCTTAAGGTACTCCTGAAGCACAGCACTGACACCAGCAGATAGATAGTCTAGTTTTGCAGGTTACATGTCCAGGGTCAGTTCAAATGTCTTTGGTTGAAAAGTACACCTATGCTTTTAAAGGATTATTTGCAAATTCCACTTGCTGCCTAGATAAAAATAAAAATACTGAGAGGTTTTTTCCTGAGAAAGAAATATAGGAGAAAGGAGAGAATCCAAATAAAAACTGAAGTAGTTAGAATTACTTATTAACAATTACTAATTATAACACAATGAAAGAGGCTTTTTTGGATCCTTTTACAAAATTTGCAGTCAACATGGAAGCTGTGAAAAAAAGTTTCCTTCTTTCTAAGTAAAGACTTCATTTTCTTTTGGGGGCCTCTGATCAGATTTAGAGAGTCTAAACGGTGGCATTGCTACATAAAGCTGGAATCTGAACCACTCAGTCTCCACCTCCAGCTCAAGGACTTAGGGAGGTTGGATCAAACTTCCCAGCTAAAGTAATTTCCTAACTCTTCCCTACAACTCATATGGATAAACTTAACACCTAACAGCACCATGTCCACTTCCCTACCCAGCAAAGTGAGATTCCTTCTTTGTGGGAAGAATTCTGACACTGCACGATGCGAGGAAGAGGACATCAACCGTTACATGAATGTGGATCAATTTTACTTTTGCATCTTCACATGGAATTGCTAATGGATGGTTCCATGTTTGTTCAATAATTCACATGCCCTGCTCCTCTTTAGTTAAACACATTTGCAAAGTAAGTTAAACAGGAACAAACCACTCCTGTTCCAGCATAAGATTGTCCACAAACAGACATAATACAAATCTGAGTTAAAGCTGTTGTGCTTAAAATAACATGCTATCTCAGTTCAGATTAATTTTCCTGTGTAGACAATTCTTTACTAAAGGAGAATGACTGAAATAGTGGCTTAAGTCTGCAGTCCCGTGAACTGCTTTTCTTCAAATATTTGTATTCACAATTGTTATATGTATTCAGGTTATCTCACGCTGTCTACATGTGAGAAAACATAACTCAGCTATAAGAAGAAGCCTGGATCTGTAGTAAATCTTTTATTTGCCCACTGTCGCAAGTCACATCGGGGTAGCCTGCCACTGCCCCAGTGGTTAATGCTGATTTGGGAAATCTACTACTTGGCTTCTCAATTCTATTGGTGTTAGTGAGCTGCACCCCAAGGTATACAAGGTCACTACCTAAATTCTTCATAAATTTGCAATTTCTAAAGTAGAAGAAGCAGGGAAAAAACCCACCACTTTTTGTGATGCTATTTTATATAACATTAACAAGCTGCAAACAGCCAAAAGATGGCTTTGTTTATGAGTTCACACTTAAAATCAGAGAAAATGTTTTCCTGAATACCACACATTATTTTCCTGGAATATTGCATGTAAGTACCAATATTTCACAGAAGACTAAAGGTTAAGTATATACTAGTGGAGTCTCTGCTGATAGGAGCTAGTGAAGCTTTTCTTTCAGCTTAGTGGCAAAGGATTTACAATACTAGGGATGCTAGCGACCTGAGATCCACTTGCACCAATTGCTTTTCACCATAAAATGTTCTGTAAATCAATGTGTTACTGTTTGTTTAGAGAAGTGTGTGACACTCTCAACTTCTACTTTCAGTACTTGTGCAGAAAATAATCACAGTTCAGGTGGCATATGGGTATTTTGTATTTCAGAACTAGCAAAGAAATCTGGTGACATGGTCATTGCTATGGTAACTATACTTTTGTAGTGAACATTGAAGTAAATAGGTGCATAAAACATGTATAAGTTGTCACTACATAAGTTACTGCTGCCCTGGAGCTGCAATAATTTGCTTCCTCTAAAATCGTTAAAACTAGCCATAAATACTTGGTATCTCGCAATGTCCTATTATTTCAATAAGATGACAAGGCTCCTCTCACATAATATAGTGCAAACACACCAGCAGATTGATTTATCAAGAAAGGAACTTTTTGGAGAAGTAATTTATTGGCCTGTAACTAGCAAAGTATGAACAGGCTTCTGGCCTGCATGAAGAAGGTTGCCATCACCGAAACTTGGTGGGACGAATCCCATGACTGGAGTGCAGCTATCAATGGTTACAGGCTGTTCAGAAGGGACAGGCGAGGAAGGAGGGGTGGACGGGTTGCCCTCTACATCAAGAAATGGAGAGTTTGTGAAGAGTTGTCTCTGAAGAATAGCCACAAGCATGTTGAAACCTTACGGGTAAGAATAAGAGACCAAGGCAAAGGGAACCTTGTGGTTGGTATCTCTACTACAGGCCACCTGATGAGGGGGAGCCTATTGACGAAGCCTTCTTAGTCCAGCTACATAAGGCATCGCACTCCCAGGCTCTCGTCCTGCTGGGGGACTCCAACCGCCTGGACATCTGCTGAAAAAGTAGCACGGCAAGCTGTAGGCAATCCAGGAGATTCCTGGAGTGCACTGAGGATAACTTCTTAAGCCAGGTAACAGACAGTCCTACCTACTGGACCTGTTAGTCACCAACGCAAGTGAGTTAATTGGTGACGTCAACATTGGAGGCAGCCTGGGCTGCAGTGATCATGCATTGGTGGAGTTCACAGTCCTGTGAGATATGGGTCAGGCAAAGAGTAAAGTCAGGACCCTGAATTTTAGGAAAGCAAAATTGCAGCTGTTGAAGGAGTTAGTCAATAGGATCCCCTGGGAAACTGCCCTCAGGGACAAGGGAGCAGAACAGAGCTGGCAGATCTTTAAGGACGCTTTCCATAGAGCGCAAAAGCTCTCGATCCCCAGATGTAAGAAAACAGGAAAGGAAGGCAAGAGACTGGCATGGATGAGCTGAGCCCTGCTGGTCAAACGAAAGGGCAAGAAGGAAATGCACTGGCAGTGGAAGCAGGGACAGGTATCCTGGGAAGAATATAGGGACACTGCCCAGTTGTGTAGGGATGGGGTCAGGAAGGCCAAGGAGCAGCTGGAGCTGAACTTGGCAAGGGACGTAAAGAATAATAAGAAGGGCTTCTACAGGTATGTCAGCTAGAAAAGGAAGGTCAAAGAAAGTGTACCCCCCCGCTGAACACGACTGGCAAACTGTTAACAATGAACGAGGAGAAGGCGGTGGTACTCAACAACTTTTTTTTTTTGCCTCAGTCTTCACTGGCAACCTCTCTTCCCACACCTCTTGAGTGGACAGACCGCAAGACAGGGACTGAAGGAGCCAAGTCCCTCCCACTGTAAGAGAAGATCAGGTTCGTGACCACCTGAGGAACCTGAACATACATAACTATATGGGACCTGATGAGATGCATCCCAGAGTCCTGAGGGAGTTGGCTGATGTAGTTGTCAAGCCACTCTCCATGATATTTGAAAAGTCATGGCAGTCAGGTGAAGTCCCCCGTGACTGGAAAAAGGAAAACACTGCACCCATTTTTAAAAGGGAAACATCGCACCCATTTTTAAGATGGGTAGAAAGTAGGACCCTGGGAACTACCAACCTGTCAGCCTCACCTCTGTGCCTGGGAAGATCATGGAACAGATCCTTCTAGAAGCTATGCTGAGGCACATGGAGGACAGGGAGGTGATTCAAGACAGCCAGCATAGCTTCACCAAGGGCAAGTCTTCCCTGACCAACCTAGTGGCCTTCTACGATGGAGTGACTACATCAGTGGACAAGGGAAGAGCTACAGATCTCATCTATCTGGGCTTCCGTAAGGCCTTTGACACAGTCCCCCACAACATCCTTCTCTCTAAATTGGAAAGATATGGATTTGACGGGTGGACTGTTCAGTGGATGAGGAATTGGCTGGATGGTCACATCCAGAGGGTAGTGGCTCAATGGCTCAATGTCCAGATGAAGATCAGTGACAAGTAGTGTTCATCAGGGGTCCGTACTGGGACCAGTACTGTTTAATATCTTCATCAGTGACATAGACAGTGGGACTGAGTGCACCCCTCAGCAAGTTTGACGACGACACCAAGCTGTGTGGTGCGGTCGACACTCTGGAGGGAAGGGATGCCATCCACAGGGACCTGGACAAGCTCAAGAACTAGGCCCATGTGAACCTCATGAGGTTCAACAAGGCCAAGTGCAAGGTCCTGCACCTGCATCGGGGCAACCCCCGGTATCAATACAGGCTGGGGGATGAAGGGATTGAGAGCAGCCCTGTGGAGGAGGACTTGGGGGTACTGATGGATGAAAAGCTGGACATGAGCCAACAGTGTGTGCTCGCAGCCCAGAAAGCCAGCCATATCCTGGGCTGCATCAAAAGAAATGTGATCAACAGGTTGAGGGAGGTGATTCTGCCCATCTACTCCACTCTGGTGAGACCCCACTGGGAGTACTACATCCAGCTCTGGAGTCCTCAATATAGGAAAGACATGGACCTGTTGGAGCGGGTCCAGAGGAGGGCCACAAAATGATCAGAGGGATGGAAAACCTCTCCTATGAAGAAAGGCTGAGAGAGTTGGGGTTGTTCAGCCTGGAGAAGAGAAGGCTCTGGGAAGACCTTATTGTTGCTTTTCAGTACTTAAAGGGGGCTTATGAGAAAGATAGGGACAAACTTTTTAGTAGGGCTGGTTGCGATAGGACAAGGGGTAATAGTTTTAAACTAAAAGAGGGTAGATTTAGACTAGATATGAGGAAGAAATTTTTATGATGAGGGTGCTGAAACGCTGGCACAGGGCGCCCAGAGAAGTGGTAGATGCCCCATCCCTGGAAACATTCAAGGTGAGGCTGGACGGGGCTCTGAGCAACCTGATCTAGTTGACGAAGTCCCTGCTCATTGCAGGGGGGTTGGACTGGATGACCTTTAAAGGTCCCTTCCAACCCAAACTATTCTATGATTCTATGATAAGAAAAACACTCCTAGGTCTTGATGCACTGAGGCAAGGTTGAGCCATTGTGGGAAGTTTGAAAGACTAAGGAAATTTCTTCATCTCTGGGAAATACAGAGCCATTTTCAGGTAGAGCGCTCCATCTGATTTTCTCAAGTCTTCCCATTATTCTTTGTCTCCTCCTCTCCTCAAATAATTCATTAGTGGCTGCGATGTGGAATTAGAAAAGAACAGGCTGGACCCTGCCCTCCTTTAGCAAACAACAGTAATGTGCAGAAAGAGGTTTTGGTCTCCTTTCATGCTCTGCTCTTCATCATAAAGAATGTTTGGCTAAAGGAGGTCCTCCTTTTGTCCCAGCTGAGCAGTATAACACAATTGTTAGTTCTTTCATACACAAACTTGTTTTGGAACAGTTAAGTGCAAGCTTAATACATAGCTTAACACAAGCTTCTCACACGTAGTGATGATGAACTGATACTCAGAGAAGGAAAGAAAACATAGTTGTCTTCCAATTTAGACAGTGACTGTAATCCTGCTAAGCAGATAACCAAAAGGACCGGTCTACCCATGGCACAAAATGAAGGAAGGCACTGATAGGTCAAATGGATCCCTTGGGATCATTTCCTTGGGTTAGATTACCTGTATGGCTTGGAAGTCTTATGTTTCTGAAAGAAAGGGGATAGTGTTTTGTGACAGCTGCATTATATCATCATATCAAATGGATTAGGATGGCCGTGGAGACTGGAAGGCCTACACAGTTATCACTAATGAGGGAGGTAGACCTGAATAAGTCTTTCATAGAACATATACCAGCGTATGTCCAGTGACTCAATGAACATCAACAGATATCTTTTTAAACTAGAGAATCCAGCTGCTGCAAGAAAAAAAAGGTGGTGGTAATTATATTTTATGTATGAGGAGAAAGCATCCACCTTAATGTATCATTGGTGTTCTGGTCATGTCTCTAACACCAATATTAAGTTCTGTTTTTCACTTAAAGCAGAGATTTGACCTCTGTTTACTATGAGAAATATTGTATCAAGACCTTGCATGCTTTGAATGTACTGAGAGCGTACAAGAACTTTATTTATCAATCCATTGGCAACTAGGTTCTTTAACAGATACCAACATTGGCTGTATCCCAAAGGATTTAACAAACATGTCATAAGTAATTCTCATTTTAAATTTGATATTCAGGCTATATTTAAAGATGGAAATTTAAACAAGCTATTGATGATTGTTTTACCTAATTATATCTAGAGGGACTAAACAGTGCAGGTAGCTCTAATATGGGATTACTAAAATGCTAGTTACCTGTCGGTCTTTGTCTAATGATTTTAGAGATTGTAACAATTTAGCAGTGGGAAGAAGCTCGAGGACTGTGTTTTGGTTTCTTACTTTTAGATAGATTGTCTCAAATCACATCCCTGTTTAAAAATCATGTGGCCTCTTTGGACCTTTCTTTAAAATATCCCCCACGTATCTGCTGCCTTAGCCCCACTACGCAGAGGAAACCTGAGACAGAAGCTACAAGTCTGAAAAGGGGGAGAACAGGGAGTAAGATCTCCTTCTTCCTCTGGCAGTAAATTCCTAGATCAACTCAGGCTGTAATGTGCAAATTCACATTAATATAACTCCGCAAATGACCACTTTAAGGGTCTGATTCATCAGTAATGCTCTCATAATGCTGCTCTGCTGACAGAAAAGGTACACAAGTATAGATTAACAGGTTGGTGCACTGTGGCTGTTTTTCTTATGCTCTGTTACATTTGCAAATCTGTTCTTAAGAGTCAACATCAATACAAAATGATTTAAGGCTGATACTACTTGAAAGACACAGAACTTTTGCATGGCTGTGTAATCCTTGGGTTTCTTGTTTGGAATCCACGTCTGATGCTTTAAAAAAGCCCTAATAATAATAACAACAATAATCCAGGACTAAAATTTACATCAGGTCAATATAGTGTTAAAATCAGTGTATGAACCAATAACTTTAGTATTAAGAACTGCAAGTATGCTGTAAGAATTCTGAAATCCGTAAGCATGAATATAAACTCAGGAAACTCAGGGTTAAGTTTATACTGAAAAAAATCCAATCACATTAGGATAAAAGATAGACAAGCAAGTTACTCATAGATTAACTCCTACCTGTCATGATACTATGAACACAAACATATGTGAAAAAAGTCCAAAGTCCTGAAAACATAATTCCCAGCTAATCCAGTACCACAAACACTAAAATATTTAAGTCATAACAACGGTTGTTATATAGTTTTACTACAGGGTACCCTATCATTACTATTCTCAATAGTAGGCCTGAGAAGACACCTCCCTGAGACACAACTCTTTCATGGCTCTTTTGTGCTGACAGAGGACCAAGTTAACAAAGAGCAACCTACTTCTCACAAATCTTGCAACACACAATCCCTGCTGCCGTGTTAAAGACTAATGTGACAACACAGGGAAGCCCAATATCCTTTCCCTTTGCTCTCCTGCATAAGACTTAGGCGTATACAATTAATAATGAGTATGCATTCGTAGCCCACAATCTCTTACTCTGTTCTGCTAGAATGCAAGAGTTGTTCTAAAACATGGGGACTGCTATTAAAAGTTGCTGGAAGTATTAATGCAGAAAGCTGAAAAGATTGACAGTGAATTTTTTTACTTATATAGCAAAGACTAATTTGTATTTTACGCTGTTTCAGCAGTCTTTGACTGTTTTCTTCAAAATCACTGGCTCAGTGGCACCATATGGAGCATGTTGAACTTAAGATACCAAGAATGTGTCCAAGATATATCTCACTCCAGTGTGTTAAAACATTCCACCCTGCAGCTGTCATTATAGGAATATAATTCATACCCTAAAGTTTAAAGAAAAACAGTGTAGCTTACTATGCTTACAAAAATACGAGATTTTTTTGGTTCCAAGTAACGGTCAGTAAATGAAGGACAGTTAATCTTAAATACCGCTTTCTTAAATATTTAAAATCTTAACTGATCATGAACTGCTTTAATTCTGTATGATATTTAAGACTGAAAATAAAAAAAAAAAAACATGCAAAAGAATTACTAAAAAAATCTATAGTGCAGGGACTTATATATCTAGACTTAGCATAGCCCATCATTACTTTTTTCTTTTCCATTGATTGCATTTCTTTTAAAAATTGATATATGAGATTACAGGGCAAAAACCTTAGCTACATTTTTAGTAATGGCACTGAGCAAGTGTATGATCATTGTTACAACATTTCACCTCTGGTCATTACTTCCCCAGTCTTTTGTTTGTTATCTCTGTTTAAAATGTACATTTCTCAGGACAGGACATGCCTCTCACTCTATTTTGTACAGTGTATAGTACTCCAAACACCTCTGATAAAGTTAACTGCTGTAATAATAAGGGCAGGAGACAGGCAAGAAAAAAGAACACATGACAGTCTCTTAGAAAAACTGTCTTGGGATGGACACATTACTCAAATAGTCAATTTGCAAGCTAGAAATGCAAGTTGCCTTAGAAAAGGATCCACAAAACCATTTTAACATGCCAACCCATCATATATTCTGTATATGACATGTTTCAGAGGAAAACTGTTTTATAGAATTTAAAATTTTTATTGATACAATTTTTCATATGCCTTTGTCTGTAAAGTCAGGAAGTTGTATGAGGCTCAGGGGAAAATGTTTTAGAAACCTTCTAAGGTTATCCCATAATAGCTTATTGATAAATGGTAAACTCGTACGTAAGGCTTAATATCCTGAGGCCTTCAAGGGCAGGCAGTAAGTTCTGTGTGTCTTGCTGGCAAGCTGGGGATCTCCCCTCTGCAATATTGTCAATCTTCCATTTACAGCCATCCAAGGACCAAAGATATTGATGCAGGCCTGAACATTGCATGCCTTATGTCTCTAGCCAATATAATATTAGGGAGGCATTTCATATTTGCAGGGACATTACTGGGAGCAGGAACATGGAAAGGGTTTTCAAGAGGTGGTTTATTACAGAAAGATGGCTAGCTGGGGTAGTTCAGAGCATAGAAGCTGTCTCTCTTGAGAGAGAACAGTAACTATGCTCAGTAATAAGTACTATTGAAGACCTTGTTATAGTTTCCACATAGCTGAGACAGGCAACATAAGATCCATAGAAGTGTTTGTAAAATGTGGAATTCAAATAGGAAAACATTGCACAGTTACACCAAATTTGCACCCCAGGCTGTTGCTGGCTATGATGGGTTTGATTCCAAAAAAATGGATTTGCTGGTTTTGTCTGGGATAGAGTTAATTTTCTTTACAGTAGCTAGCATGGGGCTATGTTTTGGATTTGTGCTGGAAACAATGTTGGTAATACAGGGAAGTTTTGGTTACTGCTGAGCAGTGCTTACACAGAGTCAAGGCCTTTTCTGCTTCTCACCCCACCCCACCAGCGAGTAGGCTCAGGGTAAACAAGAAGCTGGTGATGGGACACAGCTGGGACAGCTGACCCCAACTGACCAAAGGGATATTCCATACCATATGACGTCATGCTCAGCATATAAAACTGGGGGAAGAAAAAGGAAGGGGGGGACGTGCAGAGTGATGGCGTTTTGTCTTCCCAAGTAACTGTTATGCGTGATGGAGCCCTGCTCTCCTGGAGGTGGCTGAACACCTGCCTGCCGATGGGAAGTAGTGAGTGAATTCCTTGCTTTGCTTTGCTTGCACGCGTGGCTTTTGCTTTAGTTATTAACCTGTCTTTATCTCAACCCACGAGTTTTCTCACTTTTACTCTTCTGACTCTCCCCCATCCCACTGGGGGGGGAGTGAGTGGTTGTGTGGGGCTCAGTTGCCAGTTGGGGTTAAACCACGACAATGGAATGCAAGAAATATACAAGAAAAAAAAAAGTAGTTAAGGAAACATTATGAAAAGGTAAGCTTCATAACTTGTTATGATCTTGATTTAAATTAGTAACATGGTTTGGACAGATTAGTGTAGACAAAATTAGTTACATTTCAAACAGTTTGCAGGATGAGTTGGATATATTTGAAATCTACTCTTGGGAATT